>JADBJO010003746.1:10000-17500 GCA_016801955.1 Conus betulinus
GATTTCTTAGTTGGCATTACATCGCTAACGATACAAAACGTTTATGCCCTACGATTGAATTTGTCCATTATGTACTGAAAGCGAAAAAAATGGGGTGCATTTTGTTCTCTGTTGCCCAGCTCTTAGACGCATACGCGAAACGTTAATTAAACCGAAATATTATAGACATCCTTCACTGTTTAATTTGAGTTTGTTAATGTCATCGACAAAACCTGAAGACGTACGTAATCTTTGTTATCGTATAAAGGATTTAGGGGTTTTTGCTTAGTCAGTGAAGGCTACTGTGGCGTAAAGACGTTCTCTCGCTGGTATTTTTCTCCGGTACTGCACCTAAAGATTACCACAGTTAACCACTTGCAGACTACTACGTTCCCACTGTCCTGTAAAGTGTGACCAAGATCCTCCCTAAAGCCCGTGTCACAATAGGCAAGTCTGTCGTTCAAGTGCAAGAACGAGACATCGATCTCGCGTTCACTTTGTTGCTCGCCAAGCCAGTTTGTGGTCGCACTTACAGGCGCGACAGGCGCGTGAGGCAGGCTCTATGTGGCCCAGCCCCAAAGAAGTTTACACAGTTGGGTTTTCCACGGACCCCGGCGTAACAGTGATATCTATGGATAAAAGACGGAATACAATTAAGCTTACTTAACCACGGAATGAAGGACAAACAAATTACAAAACAGGCTATGTGTTTTGAATTGTAATGGTTTGTCAGTCTTTGTTTGTTTTTTTCCCCCTTGCGATCCATCCTGCTCCCCCCCCCCCCCCCCCCCCCTTTTTTTTCCTTTTTTTTTTTTTTTTTTTTTTTTTTTTTTTTTTTGATATGTATTCTTCTCTGATCTCTTCTCCTTTTTTTTTCGTTCTTTTCTTTTTTTTCTTTTTCGAAATCTTCCTCGATTTTCCTCCTTCTTTTTGCTTTTTTTTTCGTTTGCTTTTAATGTTTCTCCAGCCCCCCTACTTCCTCTTTTTTTAAAATTTGCTGTATTTTTTTATTCATTTATATTTATTCATTCATTTATCTATTTATTTAGGCTATTTATTTATCTGTTTCATTCATTTGTCTTCTCTGATCCCACCACTTTCTTCTTCTCTCCCTCCCCCCCCTCTCTCTCTCTCTCTCTCTCTCTCAATTCAACAGCTTCTTAAAGGGATAGTTTTTTGCCGTTGAATATTATCCCACACACAAAATTTTAAAACGACCAAACAAAAAAAAACAAAAACCAAAAAAAAAAAAAAAAAAAAAGAAATTCCCCCCTCCCCCTTTCCCAGCATCACCACTCTCCTCCATTCCTCGTTGCAGCCTCTCTCTTCATCAATATCTTAGTGTCTTAGTCTGGTCTAAATCCACATAAAAAAAAAAAAACAACGACCAAAAAAAAAAAAAATCTCATTTCCTCTCTCCTCCACCCCTCGCTGCAGCTCTCTCTCTTCATCAATATCTCAGTTCAACATTAAAAACAACATTAAACCACAATACGTTTAAAGCAATGATGAAAATGATTCACCCCCCCCCCCCCTTCCCCTCCTCCACCCCTTTTGTAGCCTTTCCCTTCTTCAGTACTTGAGTCCGGCATTAACCCACATACAACAATTTTGAAGCAACGAAGGAGAGAAAATACCCCCCCCCCCCCCCCCCCCCTTCTCCTAGCTCCTCCACCCCTCGTTGTAGCTACTCTTTTCTCCACCCCTCGTTGCAGCCTCTCCCTTCATCATCTTAACCCACATACAATAATCTTAAAGTAACGAGCAAAAAAGATTCATTTAACCCCCAATCCCACTCCCGTCCCCTTTTTCTTTCCAACTGCTCGTTGCAGTCTCTCCTTTCATCAACATTGTATGAGGGGTGCCAGGTAGGGTAATTTGGTATGTGGTGAAGTGAAAAGGGAGCTGATTTTGATTCCCAAATCTTGAAATGGAACAGTTTCAATATTGAATGAATTGCACAAGCGCTCTCCAGAGCAGTTTTTTTTTTTTTTTTAATGATAATAATAATAATGAATACTTATATAGCGCCTGTTCTCGGCTAGAGACCAAGCTCTAAGCTTTACAATCAACGCTCGTTTACACTCGTTCTTAAATGTCTGACCAGCTTAAAGCGAGTCTGCTTGTGTGATGCCTGAATGTTTGTATTGTCAGAACAGACCGGCTTCCTGCGGCATCGGGAATTCTTGCTAGCTCACTACTGACAAGTGCTAGTGGACACAGAATGCCACGCCCTGGCGCATCATCCCACTGAACAGGAGGCACATGGTAGATTGTTCTTCAGTAGGGTGCCCCTGTAACACCCACCCACACAGCCCCACCCTCATAGTGACACCCACCCACACAGCCCCACCCTCAGTGACACCACCCACACACACAGCCCCACCCCATAGTGACACCACCCACCCACACAGCCCACCCACATAGTGACACCCACCACACAGCATCACCCCCATAGTGACACTCACCCACACAGCCCCCCACATAGTGACACCACACCCACACAGCCCCACCCCCATAGTGACACCCACCCTCACAGCCCCATTCCCCATAGTGACACCCACCCACACAGCTCCACCCCCATAGTGACACCCACCCACACAGCCCCACCCCCATAGTGACACCCACCCACACAGCCCCACCCCCATAGTGACACCCACCCACACAGCCCCACCCTCATAGTGACACCCACCCACACAGCCCCACCCACACCACACAACCCCACCCCCATAGTGACACCCACCCACACAGCCCCATTCCCATATGTGACACCCACCACACACAGCCCCACCCCCATAGTGACACCCACCCACACAGCCCCACCCCCATAGTGACACCCACCCACACAGCCCCACCCCCATAGTGACACCCACCCACACAGCCCCCCACATAGTGACACCCACCCACACAGCCCCACCAATATAGTGACACCCACCCTCACAGCCCCATAGTGATAGTGGCCCACCCACACAGCAGCACCCCCATAGTGACACCCACCCACACAGCCCACCCCCATAGTGACACCCACCCACACAGCCCCACCCCATCGTGACACCCACCCACACAGCCCCACCCTCATAGTGACACCCCCCCACACAGCCCCACCCTCATAGTGACCCCCCCCACACAGCCCCACCCCCATAGTGACACCCACCCTTACAGCCCACCCACACAGCCCCCATTCCCATAGTGACACCCACCCTTACAGCCCCACCCCCATAGTGACACCCACCCTTACAGCCCCACCCACACAGCCCCATTCCCATAGTGACACCCACCAACACAGCCCCACCCCCACAGTGACACCCACCCACACAGCCCCACCCACATAGTGACACCCGCCCACACAGCCCCACCAACATAGTGACACCCACCCACACAGCTCCACCCCCACAGTGACACCCACCCACACAGCCCCCGCCCACATAGTGACACCCGCCCACACAGCCCCACCAACATAGTGACACCCACCCATACAGCCCCACCCTCATAGTGACACCCACCCACATAGCCCCACCCCCATGGAGTTAGGGGGAGAAGAAGCAGAAGAAAAGGAGGAGAAGTATATTGTCCAAGTAACCCACACACACACACACACACACACACACACACACAAACACCACTTACACACGGAGTTAGAAGAAGAAGAAGAAGAAGAAGAAGATGAAGAAGAAGAAGAAATAGAAGAAGAAGAAAGAAGGAGGAGGAGGGAGGAGGAGGAGGAGGAGAAAACGGAGAAGAAGAAGAGAAGAAGAAGAAGAAGAAGAAGAAGAAGAAGAAGAAGAAGAAGGAAAAGAAGAAGCCTATTGCCAAAGTGACCCCCCCCCCCCCCCCTCCCTCTTCACACACAGAGATCATTTAACCTGACTTGCACTCGGCTGGTGATCACATTTGTGTTGTATACAGGTCTTTATATTTCGTGATTTGACTCGGTTTGAGTTATAGTCTCGATAGTTTTGATTTGCAGCCACTTCTGCTTTCAAAACTTGCTTGCGGCCTTTTTTGATGTGGCGCTCCGAGGTCGGCTGGGCGACAAACAACATGAACTACGATGGCTCAGTCCTTTGTTTCCATATACCGTTCGTTCAGAACTGGAGCAGGAATCAGTTTGAACAAGTCTTCTTTTTCCCCATTGCAGCGAACATGGGGTACATGAATGGGTGCTGTGCTGCCACTGCATAGTCTACAGTACTGTATTAGAAAAAAAAAACAAACAAACAAACACGCAAACAACTACAACAACTTTACCAAAATCAATGTCCGTACCTGAATCATACACAACAACATGGCCTTCCGCTCATCCCAAGATTCATGACTCGCGACGTTTACTTTCATTTGCCCCTTTTGGGGTGTGGAGGAAGCAATTACAAAAACACAACAAAACAAACAAACCAACAAACACCACCACCGGTTTCATTCATGATCAATAAATTGAAGTGCAACATTTGCAGCCTGGAAAACGAACTGCAGAGGAACAAAGCCCAGTTAAGAACCTTCGCATTGGTGGGGGGGGGGGGGGGGGGGGGGGGGGAGTAAATTTGACAAGAAACTTGAATTTATTGCCAATACTAGCCACTGTGGATCCTTTTCAAATGTCGTTTTACATATATTTTCCCTGTATCATATCAAGTTCAGTTTGTAAATTGTGGCCATGAAAATGAAAATAAACATCCGGTATTTATTTATATGTGTGTCTGACAGCTATAAAAAAAAAAAACTTAAACTTTATAAATATGATATCAGTACACAAGATAATCAATCGCGGCAACATGTCTCAAGCAGGTGCAGTGCGCAAAAATCATTGCCCCAAGTAAGTTTTTTTTTTTAATTTCCCTCATTAGGGGAGTCTTTTCTTTTTATCTGGGAATTCTGACAGGCATTGAAATAAGGAGTGACTCACCAATCAATGGAAAAAGAAATAATGAGTAATGATAACTCACAACACAATGACTGGAACTTTCCGTGCAGAAATTCCGAACTCATACATACTACAGACATGTACTTACACACACACACACACACACACACACACACACACACACACACACACACACACACACACACGCACACTGTTGGCAAAATAGAGAGAGAGAGGGGAAGTGGGGGGGGAGGGGCAGAGAGCTAGAGAGAGAGGACACTGATATTTTACCGTCATTGGCAACAAAACCTGGGAGAGAGAGAGAGAGAGAGAGAGAGAGAGAGAGAGAGAGAGAGAGAGAGAGAGAGAGAGAGAGAGAGAGAGAGAGAGAGAGAGAGTTCTTTGTCTTTAGCAGAAATCATTACAACAGAAGCAGTGAAATAATCGGTAATTTAAAAAAAAAAAAAAACTGCAGAGTGACAAACACAATGTCTACAACAAATTCCCAAATCAAGCACACCATACAATCTTTCCTTCACACAAAGGAGAAAGAGAAGGAAGACAGAGGGCAAGAGTCACGCATGTAACATTTAAACAGTAGATTCAGGTACTAACGTGTGCAGTCCACTAAATAGGCAGTTGAAAAATTAAGAGTTTACCTGGGAGACAAAGAAAAAAAACACACAAAAAAAACGGTCCGTACTTTGTTACGTCATCGTTAGAGACCAGGTTCACAATGCAGACCCAAACCCTTTTTCAATCTGATCCCGGCCAAACTCACTCAAGTTGAACCCATTTCAAGCATTTTACAACGTGGGAGAAAAAAACACACACACACACACACACACACACACACAAAACCCCCCCCCCCCTTCCACCTACCCCCATTCTTAAAGAAAGCAACATACACTCTTCATTATCTCCAACACTTCACATCATGATAACACGAACAGTGAAATGATTGGCTGGACGAATTCTTTCATACAAATCGTTACAATATTGAAAGCCTTAAGTTAAACAAATAAAAACATTTAATCCCAGCACCAACTTTGTGAGTAACAACGTTTCGGCTTTCATGCCATCATTCGCGAAAGACTTTGTATGTCTGTGTAGACACAAGACATGAAAACCCTAACCCCCAGCCACCCCCCTCCACCACCACCCCCCTCCACCCCCCCCCAAAAAAAAAATTGATATAGTAAGACCAGCAAGACGTAAAACAAATCCCACTAAATGGACAAATTATTTGCATTTCATATTACCTACAGATAAGTACCTCTAGTGTTTCTCCATTTTCCCCCAGCTAAATTTCGTATGTTCATAAAAAAAAGTCCCAGATTGTTTCACGCTATGTTCATTCACGGCATATCGGTTCAGAGTCATTTCCTAGTGCTAAAACATAAGCAAATTTCTCATTGGCTATTCCTGTGCAGTGTCTGTCTTTTGTGAAGTTTCATTGGCTGTTCTGTGTTCACTATCTCGCATAAAAACGATTCTTTGTTGATAACTTCTACGTGTTCAGTATTCCGTGGTACGTCGCCACCGGCTTTCTGATTGGTCGACAGCAGTTTGTCCTCTCTTTGGTCCTTGACCCCTGGAGGCTGAAGGTCTTTGAGGAACAGTAAAAGTAGAATGGGCAGTGCTCCCATGCCAACTGTGGAACCTAAAAAACACAAAAGAGAAAAAAGCAGAAAGTGGAGACCATTTATTCACCTGGTGTGTTTTCTTTTTCTTCAAAAGATTACAGCATAAAATGGTACACAGTAAACAAGTGCATTAAGTTTGAAACTAGCATGGCATACCTGCACAAGATGAACCTGTGCTGGTTGTACTATTGGAAATATTCTCTGTCAAATTTCTTAGAAGATTCGATAGAAAAATCAATAATGATCTTTCCGTTAGTGTCAATGATGTGCGAACATTTGTGCCGTAATTCCGCTGGACGTTTGCTTTGATTGCGTATCATTGTTTTAACGCATTGTTAATGACATTTTTTTTCAGCAGACATCATCAGCCGTGAGCTGAATAGGTTCAACATTGACATCGCCGCACTGCAACAGACAGGACTCCCCTCCAACAGCAGCCTCAGGGAGAAGGACTACACGTTCTTTTGGCAAGGACTTGACCCAGATGTGCACTGCATCACACACACAGCCCACCGAGAGCACCACCCCTCTGCCGCGCATGGAAGATCTCGACGCCCCACCCACCATTGTGGAACTCAGCAAGGCCATCGACTTGTAAGCCCGTGGTAAAGCTCCAGGTAGCGACGGCCTTCCACCAGAAGTCATCAAAACCGGCGAGGATAGTTCTCTCCTCAGTCACCTCCATGACCTTCTGCCGCAGTGTTGAGAGGAAGGGACCGTGCCCCAGGACAGGCACGACGTAAACATCATCACGCCAGACAAGAACAAAAGGGGACCGCAGCGACTGCAGTAACTATCGCGGAATATCCCTCCTCAGCATTGTTGGCAAAGCCTTCCCCCGCGTCGTTCTTAACAGGCTGCAGCTACTCGCCGAACGAGTGTTCCCAGAGGCACAGTGCGGCTTCAGAGCTGCGAGGTCGATGATTGACATGACATTCTACCTGAGGCAGCTACAAGAGAAGTGTCGCAAACAGAGACGATCCTTGTTCACCGTCTTCATCGACCTCACCAAGGTGT
>JADBJO010003746.1:27500-67500 GCA_016801955.1 Conus betulinus
AGCAGTTCGTTCTAAATTTGAGCTTTTTTTTTTGTAGCCGATTAGCATGTACTTTCATTTCAAAGTCCAAATGTAAATCTAATAAAAAGTAACTGTAAAGATCAAGGTTCAGGATGAAAGAACGTTAAGGGTTTTTTTTTTAGGAACCATATGCTTCGACTAAGAGGAATATGTTCAAGGATAGAATCAAATTGTATTATATTATATTTTTTTTTTTTCCCTATACTTTCTTCCAGTTTTCTTTTCTACCCTCGGAAAGGTCTGAGGGAAAAGGGTCCCCTGGATTGGGCAGTCTGTTTTGTTCTATCTTTGAAAGGTTTGCCACACTGAAATCAAGAAACAAGCTTTTACCAAGTTTATTTGTAAGGATGTCCATCGTTTAAAGGGGCCTCACATCTTAGCAAGGGACGAGTCTGTGGCTGGTTCCGGGGTAGCCATCGGTAACGGCTCTGTGGTCTGTCCCAGAGGTCTGAGCCCTCTGGGCTGTCACAGGGGAGGGGGAAAGCCATCTGTGGGTGGGTACAGGGGGGTTGGCCCATGGTAAAGCCTTTCAGCATGGTCACTGACAAGGGGGAGGAGAGAGAGAGCCCATCGTGAGCTGGAGAGTAGGGTTAAAAGCGAGAGGAGTGGTGTGTGTGTGTCTCAGGTGTGTGTGTGTAATAAAGCCATCTGTGGCTGAAAGGGGTGCATGGTGGTTTACTTGTTAATAAGAATGCATGATTTATGATGCAAGAAAGCCAAAGGTTCTGAAATTTCTGTGAAGTTATATTTTATTGCCACACTTACTTTCCCAACCTAAATGTATTATCCGTTTGACACAGAACACACCACCAAAGGAACACACAAAAAAGGAAGAGATAGATTAATAGAGAGGCGGAGGGAGTGAAAAGATAGAGAGAATAGAGGATCGATAGGGGAAGGGAAGAAGATAGATAGGGAGATGAGGAGGAGGAGTGGGAAGAGGAGAAAGGAAGGGGAAGAAAGAGGAGGAAGAGACAGAAGGAGAGACGTCCCAGAGAGAGGAGAGAGGGGGAGGGAAAGAGGAGGAGAGAATGAGAGGGAAGAGAGAGGAGGAGAGAGGAGAGGATAGGAGAGAATGAGGAAGAAGGAGGATGGGGGGAGGAGAGGGAAAGAGGAAGGGAGGCAAGAGGGGAAGGGAAGAGGAGGCGAGGGAGAGGAAACAAGATCAGAGGGAAGGAGGAGAGAAGAGAAGAGGAGGGGAGGAGAGCGGAAAGGGAGGAAGGAAAGAGAGAAAGGGAGGGGAGGCGGAAGGGGAGGAGAGGCGAGGGGGGAGAGAAGAGAGGAGGAATGGAGAGGAAAGAAGGAGAGAGAGGAGGGGAGGAAGGAGGGGGAGAAAGAAGAGAGAGGAGAGGGAGAGGCAGAAGAGGGTGGAAAGAAGGGGTGAGATTGTTGGAGAATGAGGGAGAGAGAAGGGTGGCTTTTTTCAGGAAAGAGGGAGAGAAGTGGGAGGTGGGAAGGAGGATGGAGGAAGGGTGAGAGCGAGGGAAGAGAGATGAAGACGAGGAGAGGGAGAGAAAGAGAGATGGAAATGACTAGTGAAGAGGTGTGGAGGAGGGAGGAAGGGAGAAAGAAACACGAGAGAGAGAGAGAGTGGAGAGAGGAGGGAGAGAGGAGAGGAGCCACGTGGGACAGACGGAGAGCCCAGAGGAAGAAGAGTAGGACGAAGAGGAGAGGAGTGAGGAAGAGAGAGGAGGAGGAATGAAGGAGTTGCAGAGAAAAAGGGTGTGCAGATTTGAAAAGGATGAATACAAGAAAACGAAGTCGTTAGACCCCCCCACAAGTCATGCAAGACAAGACAAAATTCTTATTTACGAGGATAATAGATAAGCACTAACGTGCTTTTTTTACATCCAGTCCTCGCCCTGAGTAGGGACTACAACATGCAGTGAAATCAATTAATGTAAAAAAAAAAAAAAAAAAAAAAGAGCAAAGCAAAGCGGTCATAATCATAAAAGAACATCAAATGATAATAGAAGATAAATGAAAATGAAAAACAAAAAATAGAATAATCCACTAAGGGACTAACTAAGCATGACTAGCGACTACTAAGCATAACTAGCGACTAAGACTTACAAAAATTATAACAAACACACATATCTTCACAATGCATTAAAAAAATTGATGAGTTGTTCATCTACTAACATTTAAGGCGAATATACAAACGAAAATAAAGAGAATAATTTCAAAGACGAGAAAAAAAAAAAGAGAGAAAAAAAAAAAAAAAAAAAAAAAAAAAATCAGCACACACAGACAGAATAAGCGATCCTCCTATCGAGAGAGAGAGAGAGAGAGAGAGAGAGAGAGAGAGAGAGAGAGAGAGAGAGAGAGAGAGAGAGAGAGAGAGAGAGAGTCCTTTTGTAAAATATTAACATACAGCAAGCTGCTAAGAATGATAATTAGACAATTACAATGCATCAGTAATATCAACATTTTTTTTTTTTTTTTTTTGACAGTTACATGATGTGGTTACAAGCAAGACAAGAACGAGCAATACTACAATCAATTATCAATAATAAAGTCCTAGCGTCAATAGTCATAACGATTATTATATGATGTGTGTATGTGTGTGTGTGTGTGTGTGTGTGCAAGCGCGCACGCGCACACGTGTGTGTGTGTGTGTGTGTGTGTGTGTGTGTGTGTGTGTGTGTGTGTGTGTGTGTGTGTGTGTGTGTGTGTGTGTGTGTGTGTGTGTGTGTGTGTGTGTGAGAGAGAGAGAGAGAGAGAGAGAGAGAGAGAGAGAGAGAGAGAGAGAGATCAGAATCTGTCATAATCTTTTTCCCTCCCTCCTCTTTTTTTTTTCTTCTTCTTCTTGAAATGTTCATACACTACCCAAGACTATAATTATAAACTTAGTGACAATACATCAATACGCAGCCGTAAATACGAGAGAGAGAGAGAGAGAGAGAGAGAGAGAGAGAGAGAGAGAGAGAGAGAGAGAGAGAGAGAAATGATATTTCCATTTTTCTTATCCAAAATAATATATGCTAAACATTACTATAAAATTTGAAACAACAAGCAACAATACATCAATATAACCAATAGTTACCAGGGCAGGACACACATTTATCATCATGTAGATACAGTGCTTCAATAAATCAAAAGTAATAGGACATCAATCAGTTAGTAGTGGCAATGCATCAGTAAAGTCAGTGATGACAACATTCATTCATCATGATATAATTACAGTCATTAATAAAACAATGGTAACCATATCTTTCAATTTATCATTATCTGGTTAAGAAAGGAAGCGGCGTATCAGTTTAATATGCAGCAAAACAAAGGGTGTGCTCTGGTATATGTATTTTATCCCTAATAGTAATGACCTGCTGCTGTGAAATGTGTAATTAGTTTTTCCCTGAAGGATTCTGCATTTTGGGTGCATCGGAAATATAGTGGAAGTGAATTCCAAACCACACTACCAGAGTAAGATAAGCTTGATTTAAACAGATCTATTCTAGGTGTGGGAATCTGGAATTTGGTTGAATCCCTCGGGTTTTTGTTTAATTTAGACTGAAGAGTTTGTGGTGCTAAAGCGGACGCAATTTTTTGCATTAGCAAACATTTGTTGACAGCAAACATTTCTTTTAGCGGAAGGGCCCCTGCTTTAGTATAGTCCCCTTCACTAAGACTAGACGATTTTAATAGAACTGCTTTAAGTGCTCTTTTGTAGACACTCGTAAGAGGTTTCATGGCATTAGCACTAGCAGAATCAAATAGTGTTGAACAATAATTGATTGAGAGAGAAATATGTGCATGTAGGAACAATTTCCTGGCATGAAGTTTAAGAAATGCTTAATCCTGCACAGCTGGTATGTTTGTCTGGATACTGATTTACATAAATTGCGAAGGTGATAAGACCAAGAGAGAGATCATTATCAACATATACGCCTAGAACTCGATGGTTATCCACCACTTCAATTTCCTGATTATTGACAAAAACAGATGGAGGCTGCGTGGTTTATGTTTGTCTTCTTTGCTTGTTGTTATCAGCATTAGTTTTTGTTTTGTTAGGATTCAGTGACATGTGATTTACATTGCACCAATTACTTAAGATATCAGCATTCTTCTGTAATGAGGTGAAAAAACAGATTCTAAGCTGGAGCTACTTGTATGGACAGTGGTATCATCACAAAAGAGTTCACATGAATCCTCAGTATAAAGAGGGAGATCATTTATATAAACTGAGAACAGCAACGGGCCTAACACAGAACCCTGGGGTACGCCATGTTGTATAGGTAGCTTCTCTGATAAATTGTTGTTGAGACAAAACGGTTTGTTGACGGTCTTCTAGGAATGATGTGATTAGATGGAGGTATTTCCTGTTATACCATATGATAATAGCTTCCTGCATAACAATCTGTGGTCAATGACATCAAACGCCTTTGAAAAATCACAACGAACAGTGCAGTGCACCACATATTTATTTTCATTAATATTGGCTAGCCATTGATCCACTAGATTTGTAAGTGCAGTATGACAAGAATGATTTTTCCTGAACCCCGACTGACTTTTATTTAGTAGGTTGAAAGATTCAAAATGGTGGCAAAGATGTTTTATTTATGTGTTTTTCCAAGGGCTTGGAAAGAACTGGCAAAACAGATATAGGTCTATAGTTCGATGGATCAGATTTGTCTCCAGATTTGAAAATGGGTATTACTTTTGCAACTTTGAACTGAGCAGGAAAGTGACATTTATCAATGCATAAATTGTAAATGTAGGTAAGAGTTTCACATATAACAGGTGCAGATAGTTTTAGAATCTTTCCATCAATCCCATCAGTCCGCGACTTCCTGTCTGCTTTAATTGGCATAAAGCTTTGTAAACATCATTGACTGTCATAGATGGAACTGGTGGCGCTGAACGAATGTTCTTAGCATTACAAAAGTTTTTCATTTTTGTAGTTCATTTGAGTCAGTATTCTTTTCTTTGACAATGTGTTCTGCAACTGTTGTAAAGTGTTTGTTGAGTTCATTTGGTGTTATGCTGATTATGGGACTTATCTTTGACTGTGAAGTTTTATTCGTAAGTTCATTTATTGCTTGCCATATGGACTTCGAATTTTGTTTGTTGGCTACAAGTTCACGAAAAAATTTCATTTTTGCTGTCCGTTTGAGTGAATTGACTTTATTACGTTGCCTTTTAAATCCTTCCGACTTCCCTTCTGCTTCAAACAGATCATCGCGTAAGAAACAAGCAGCTTGTATTTCATCAGTCATCCACTTTGGTTGTGCACTATGTTTAACTCTACGCGTTTTGAGTGGCGCATGCTTGTCATAAACAGAATTAAACGTATGTAGCCAAAACTCTAGCGCTTTCTCTGGATCAGTGTAATTATAAACATTTATAAGGGGAGAATTCATGAGGTCAGTGAGAAAGTTATCTTCACGGAATTGTCCAAAAGATCTATAAGTGATATGTTTGTGTCCTGTTTTAGGAATTTTGATTTCCCTTCTTTTCCACGTAATACATACTGGAAAGTGGTCACTGCATCCATTCAAAGGCACACATTTCTCAATGACGTTATGTGGCTCAGAAATAGATAGATGTGGTCAATTAATGTTTTGCTAGTGGGCGTGACACGGGTGGGCATGTCTATAACTTGGGATAGTTGTACGAAGTAGTCCTGTCTGACCATGATGTTTGGCGTTTCAATAAATCAATGTTGAAATCACCTAAAATAATTAATTCTGTAGCATCAAGTGATGCTGCATCCATCATGGCCGTAAACTTGTGTCCATCCAATCAGCATTTTCTGCTGGGGTTTCGATAGATAAATCCGATTTTGATGGGTTTCGTCCTCTTCAACCTGATTAATAGCCAGACTGCTTCAATTCCAAAACTTTCAAGTTCATATAAACGTTGCGCATTTAATGTTTCATGAATGTAAATTAATATGCCCGTAGTTTTGGATTCGGTGGGATCTCTGCGTATGATATTGTAGCCGGAGCTTAAGACAGTGGCATCAGGGACATTATCTGAAAGTCTTGATTCAGTGAAGCCAAATATATGAAAGGGTTTGTCTTGATTTGACAGTATAGTGGGTATCTCCTGTAATTTGTTTTGTATATGGTTTATATTTAGATGTCCAATACGTAATCCGTCTTCCTGTGGCCACGCTGAAGATGATTGTACCATTTGTGAAACTAAGCGAAAATAGCGATGTTACACTTAAAAACCAAACACAAACGTGTCCATATAGTACACACACAAATACGACAATCCTCAATGCAAAAGGATAATGACTATAAGAAACAACAAAAACAACAAACTAAATTTGCAAAACAATTGCAAAACAAAAAAAAAAAAACCACTGTTCAATGTAAAAGAATAATGAGTATGAAACACAGGCAGAAGTTAAATTCACAGAGTTATGTAACTCACCTTTGACAAGTTTCACCGAAAGTTTATCTACACCGCAGGAGGTTTCTTAGCGTGCTCACGCACCACTTAGATACAATAGAACTATGATATAAAAAACGGAGAGAGAGAGAGAGAGAGAGAGAGAGAGAGAGAGAGAGAGAGAGAGAGAGAGAGAGAGAGGACGGAGAGACAGAGAATTTCTCAGTCAAATACAATTTGATTAAAGAAAATTGTTATAGTCTCCACACTTGCTATACGATGCAAAGTGTCCACAATGCAGTTTTTTGTGCTATGTGAATTTTTATTTATTTTATTTTTATTTTATTTTTTATGTGCTGCGTCGGCACCAGGTCCATGAGGATTGGAGTCACTTTAATCCATTGTCTTTCTTCAACACACAGAAGGCTGCACCTTTTCTCACTGTTAGCACTGTGTGCAACGTGGTCACAGTCCTTTACTCCCACCCTGTTCTCCCTTGAACACACATGTTAATATTTTATAGAATTATACACATGGGCATATAGCATACCTGCATAACACATACTGATGTTACTCCACACATGTAAAAATTTTAGACACTTCCTATACTGCTTTGCACGACTTCTTTAGTCTGCAACTACGGCTTGTGTACTCTCCTTGTAGCAGGAACATTATCCCAGAGGGCTTTTTCAGCATGGATGCCCGTTGGGAGGAAACGGGGGGGGTGGGGAGGGAGGGACAGGCATGTAGTAGAGAGACGGGTGGGAAGGAGGGGGGGGGGGTACAGCATGAAATATAATAATTTGAAATGGAAATATACTAAAACGTACAATACTTAGCATGTATAAAGTCAGACAGTAAAATGAATATGACAAAGCATGTAAGGAATTCGGAACACACACGCACGCACGCACTGAGAGAGAGAGAGAGAGAGAGAGAGAGAGAGAGAGAGAGAGAGAGAGAGAGAGAGAGACAGGGCACAGCATATAATCATTTTTCATAAGATTATATCCATATACACACATACATGTATCCACACACACACACACACACACACACACACACACACACACACACACACACACACACACATACACATATACACATATATATATATATATATATATATATATATATATATATATATATATATATATATATATATATACATATATATCATATATATATATTCATACACACCACATAGTCATATACACACATATCATATAGTCATATGCATGCACATTCATACATATACATTATATATATATATATATATATATATATATTATATACTTGATACATGAAAAGAAAAAAAAAAAAAAGAGAGAGAAAAAAAATGGTTAAGTACATGAAAATGGGATGATTTATGATTTTGAGATTACTGTTGGTATTACTTATGATGGTTTTTTTTTTTTTTTTTTTTTTTTTTTTACCGCAGAAGATGGGTAAGGTAAGCGTTTTTGAAAGTTGTGGTACAATGGACTTGTTTGATGGATTCCGGAAGTGAGTTCCACAAAGAGGAGCCCGAGTATGTTAGACTTGATTTAAATAAGTCAATTCTGGGGAATGGGAATGGAGTTTGGGGGGGGAGTTTCTCGACGAGACTTTTGAGAATCGGCTCATTAAAGTTGTTGGAGCATTCCCGGTCAGAATCTTGTGCATCATTAGTCCTTTGTTGTATTTGAGTCTTTGGCTGAATGGAAGAATGTGAAGATGTTTATAATCAGAGCTTTCGAGGCTAGTTTTCTTCAGAAGGATTAATTTTAGCGCTCGTTTATGTAGGCTGAACAATGGTTTTAGTGTATTTGCACTTGCAGAGTCCCAAATAGTCGATGCATAATCAACATAAGACTGAATATGGGCATGGGAAAAAGTTTTCGTGAATGAAAGTCAAGAAAGTGTTTGATTTTGGTGAGCTGGTAAACTTTCTGGGAAAGCCTTTTGCACAGTAAAGTTATGTGGGGATTCCAGCTGAGACTATTGTCAATTATTAGTCCTAATACTTTATGATCAGTAACTTGTTCCACAAGTATATTATGAGGTGTATAGGAGGGAAATCATCGGTGAGCTTTTGTCTTTTTTGCCTAGTTGTAATGTACATCAGTTTAGTTTTTTGCGGATGAAGTGACATGTGATTTAGTTCGGTCCATTTTACAAGATCGTTGGTACTCTCTTGCAAATGTTTTGAGAGACTGGCTGGTCGTAGTTCTGCCGTTTTTTTGACATTTTTGTGGTGATCTAGTTTAGTGGATTCAGATATTAAAGGCATTGGACTGGTACAAGTGTGACAATCTTTCAGATCAGGGAAGGTTGAGGGGCGTCAGATAGTAGTTATCACACTCTATGTTAAAAGTGAAGATGTTGAGGGAACAGTGCTATTACAAGCCAGTGTAATAGCACTGTTCCCTCAACATCTTCACTTTGAGACCGGACACACTGATTTTCTGAACTGATTTGAAGCTACTTTTCACATCTCCCGCGCTTGTGATCGACAGACACGCTTCACATCACTGTCCTTAATTTTCGGATATTCTATGTGATTCACGGGATGGAGTGCCTACATTTTTACACGCAGCCTGGAGCAATCGCACTGCTTCAGCAATGGCCTGTACAGGATTAGTGGGGGTGGAGGGAGGAACCGCGGCGGGAACAGCGGTGCCATACGTGGGCAGTGGTTGGGGTCTTGTGCTCTGCGCGTTGGCGTTAGTCACCGAAAGTACTGACAGGGCCGGCCATCGGAATTCAAATACACTAAAACCATTGTTCAGCCTACATAAACGAGCGCTAAAATTCATCCTTAGGATGGCGTTAGTCACCGAAGTACTGACAGGGCCGGCCATCGGAATTCAAATACACTAAAACCATTGTTCAGCCTACATAAACGAGCGCTAAAATTAATCCTTAGGATGGAAAATTACTCTGATTGTTTTTAATGGAGCATGTCTATTTACTCTGATTGTTTTTTAATGGAGCATGTCTGTAGTTTGAAGGGGAGAGAGAGAGAGAGAGAGAGAGAGAGAGAGAGAGAGAGAGAGAGAGAAGGGGGAAGAGTTACAGTTATTGGCGCGTGTCAATGTGATGAGGGGGCAAATCATTCAAAAAATCAAAATCCAAATACGTCAACACCCAGTATAAAAACGAATCAACCACCCAGCCAGCGAAGTCTGAGAACAACCAAGCAATCACCAAATCAAAAGAAAAAAGGAAAAGAAAAAACACCTCGACCACCTACTCATTTGGCACCATATATGCAACACTGACAACAGACACACAACCAAAACAAACAAACGAGCACTTCTAGCCAAACACACAAATGAACAATTACAGCCAAACAAACAAAGGAACAATTATAGCCAAACGAGCACTTGTAGCCAAACAGGCAAACAAACAACTAACAAAACCATTCACTCTATGCAACGCATCTCCCGTCAGCCTCACCTAGGATTCGTGGATTCGAACTCTTGGTCCTGGAGGCATTCCACCGATTGATTCAGCATGACACTGCCGAACTCCGATACATTCAGGCCTGTCCTTGACACTGACCTACACTGCAGGTCTGTCCCTGAGCCTGTCTTAACCTCCAGGTTCGTCCTTGACCCCGAATCGACCTTCAGGTCTCTTCTTGACCCGGCCTTGACCTCCACGTCACTAACCGACCCTATCTTTCGTCCCAAGTCTGTCCCTGGATGAAACAGGGCCTGCAGCTCCGCCCTTGAGCCTGACTCCACCTCTAGCCTTGACATTGAGCTTGGCCTGTGAGTTCGCTTCGTATTATGTTGGTCGACCTCTGATGGAGCAACGGTGTTCGTGTCCTCTGTCGCTCTGAAAGTGTCGGTGGCGTGGTCTTCTGTGGAGGGGGGTCTGCAGCCGAACGGGCAGCAGTCAGCGATGCTGAGATGTGTTGGAGCGGGCGGGAAAAACAGGGCTCCCAGAACGCACAGCTAAGGAACATAGGCATGAAAAGAAAAAGAGAAAAATACGAAAACAATGAAAACCCCTATAATGGTGTTAGACATATGGGTTACTTTAAGCTTAGCAAGGAAAAATGCTAAGATCTCGATTGTTCATGAGAAATTACGCATGACGTTTTCTGTACAGTGAAATGACGTGTCTATAACATCGTCTTAACCCTAGATACGTTCTTCTCTTCAAATATAAAGCCAACAGACCATTTAATCCATTTTTGGGTTTTTTTTTTTTTTTTTTTTTTTACAATTGATTAAAAAAAATCAACACTGAAAAAAAGTTAGCACATTAACAAAAACCTACAAAAAAAATGGCAAAAATTCTGGGTAAGGAGTGAATGGATGGTGTCTATGAGTATGTGCAAAGGGGGGGGGGGGGGGGGGGCGTGCAGGGAAGGACTGGGTAAGAAGGAACAGGGAAGCATGAAGGTGAAGTCCTATATATTGTTAGGACAGAAGTGAACCAGTTACAGTGGTTGTGGTCCAGTGGTTAGGGCTGCAGAACTCAGGCTGAGAGTGTGTACGTTCGAATTCCACCTGGGTCAGACAGTTACCGTTTCAGTCGTGAAAACAATAGTGACGACCTGCTGGAGCTGGTGAACATTCCGTAGTGACCACAATCAGGCTTTCCGGACACAACGACACTGGTTTTAGCGTGACGATTTGGAGGCCAACCAACTTACGCACTCTGCCCCCCCCCCCCCCCCCCCCCCCCCCCCCATTTCCCTTCCTTCCTCCCACCCTTTCCACCAATCTGTCGCCTGTTAACTCTTAATCGACCCACTACTCGTCTCCAATCCACCCCTGCTCTTTCCTCCTAGCCAAAACTTCAGACAAATCCTTTCGTCTGCTCTCTACGTCGCTTTGGATCAATCACCAGGCTGTGAGGACGCTTTGAAGAAAGAAAATACGCCCGAAGGTGCGGGTGGGGCCCAGAGAAGTACTGTCCTCACCTGCCGAATTAACCTTCTGGGAGCAATCCTGCACCGCGCTTGGAAGCCTGCGCTGTGTTCACATAGGGTGCAGGCACGCACAGGGCATTTTACTAAGACGTCATGGAATATAAGTGCTCCCTGGCCGATACATATATGTAATGACCATCGGATGTGATACGACGGAACCTCCATGGGAGTGTTCCCATGGGTTTACCAGCCCATATGACTGCAGAGCCCACCGGCGAAAAGACGCCACCGTGAAGCAAGTGCCCTGTGCCTATCACAGCCTCACTCGTTGCTGTTGCGCTGACAGGTGAAAAACAGCACTAACGTTATCTTGCCATGCTTTGCAAAACACACACATTTTGTCAAAGAACATCAATAAAACGACCTGTTTGTCTTGTGACACGTCTCTGGTGTTGTTACATTGTTTGTCTTATTTGTGTGCATCTGTTGTAAATGTAGCAACTGATATAATTGCTGTTCATTGTCAGGCGATAGACGAAGAACACAATCATTTCATCCGGGGACACTTATACGAAAGAATGCACCCCCCCCCCCCCCGCCCACCTCATCTATGCTATACACTGAAATAAAAAGTGTTTCTTATCACCAGTAGTGTATCCAGTAAAGGGTATGATGAATCTGAGGACGTTCCAGGATGGTACTATTTCTTACTAGCACTGAAACCAAACTGCGTAAACCTAAGATCTAGCACGCGTGTAATCTGTCACAATTTTCAGAAAAGTCCCCAAACGTGTTATACAAAGAGCCAGCCAGCCAGCCAGCCTGTGAACAACAGGCAAGACAAAGAGCGAACGAACTCAACAGGAAGTGTTGAATGCCTTTGATACGAGCAAACGGAACTCGTAATGAGCGAAAGGCAAAAGTCACTGATCCTCTCCTGTCTAGACAAACCCACACGCGCACCGAAACTTCGTGACCCCCCACCCCACCCAGTCCCCAGTCCCCCCCCCCCCCCACCCCCCCATCCGGGATCCTAGCCCCCGCCCCCCTTCTCCCACCTCCCCATCAGGTACCTCCCATGTTACCTGCGCCATCAGTCCAGCAAAGACCGCCATAGCGAAGCGCCAGCCGTAGCCGTCGATCAGCCAGCGGAGGAGGTAGGGCCGACCAGGAAGCCTATCCCTGGGGCGGCCAGGGTCAGGCCGTTGGCCACCGTGCGGTACTTGTGGAAGTAGACGCTGACCACGGTGATGGAGGGGGTGTAGCACAGCCCCGCCCCCGTCCCTGCCAACAAGAGGAGGGGTGTGTGACTCAAGTCAGGAAGGGGGGGGGAGGGGGGGCAGAAGAAACGAAACGGCGTGAAACGGCCTTCTACTATATCATTGTTTTCGTTGTACATTGTCGGTTTGTCGTCATTAGAGTAAGGTAAGGCAATGTTGCTTATAGCCCAGCTGACCTCAAAGGGCCATATCAGGGCTGTCACTGCGTTGAAGTCATCTCACAACTCAAAATAATAATAATAATAATAATAATGATGATAATAATAATAATAATGATAATAATAATCTCATTCACACAACCCTTTGAGATTCTGTTCTCTTTCAGAAATTTAAAGATCACATCTGGTGGGGCATCTCTGAACAAGGTTTTCATGGAGTCTGCGGCAAAGTGTGTATATCTCACATCAGGCAAATCCCAACACTCTAAACGAACATGCTTCACTGTGAGCGATTCATGACATGGAATGCACCACGGATCTTCTTCACCTTTTAAGAGATAAGAATGGGTGTAAAATGAGTGAGGGGAACAGGTGGGTGGAGGTGGATAGAGGAAATAAAACGGCAGGAAACAGCGTTCTGTAATCATCATAGTTCTCATCGTACATTGTCGGTTTGTCGTCTTCATCATGACTGTTGCCCTCATCGTCATTTTGATAATTAGCACTCGGCATTCAAGGCACTCTACAATGCTCGTTGTTCATTGTCAGTTTGTCGTCATCATGGCTATTGTCATCATCGTCGTTATGATGATCATCCTGCATTCAAAGGCACTCTACATTATTATCATTGTTCTTGTCGGACATTGTCGGTTTATCGTTATCAGGGCTGTTGTCATCATCGTCATTACGGTCATTATTACCAACTGCAGTCAATTCCGCGAAGGAGAATACGTTGTCACCAGCGTCCGTTTGTTTGTTTGTTTGTCAGTTTTGTTTGTCAGCAAGATTCTGCAAAAATTTCCATACCACTGTAAAAAAATAGGTTCGAGACAAGCTTTATTTTTATTCATTATTAGTATCATTATGGTTGTTTTGTTGTTATTTTTGATGATCATCTTCATTATCATTATTATTGGCATAATTATTATTACAAGTATCATTTGTGTTCACTTTCAAATATTTTCACTTTAATGCAAAAATGAAGTGCGTCATATACCCTCAAAACAAGCTACATTTTTCATTATCAGTATCTTGATTAATTAATTAATTAATGTATTTATTTTCCGATTTATTTTCACTTTCAATTTCTTTCACTTCAATGCAAAATGAAGTGCACCATATACTCTCGTCATACTAGTAGTTGGTCTCCCCTGCATTTAGCCCCTCGGCAAAGATCGCCGACTTAAAAGGGATCTGCGACCAGATGCACCGAGACACTAGCGTCGCCATCTTGATTTTCTTGTCGAGCAGCAAAGAGCGCCGCAGCCAATGGAGAGCGCCTGGAACCATCGTTGCCAGCGGCTTTTGTGTATGGCACACACGACAGTTGTTCATTGTTGTGGCGCACACACACACACACTCAGAAAGAGAGAGAGAGAGAGAGAGAGAGAGAGAGAGAGAGAGAGAGAGAGAGAGAGTGAGTGACAGACAGACAGTCAGTCAGTCAGTCAGGCAGACAGATAGATAGATACATAGATAGAGAGAAGACCAAACATGTGGTATGTAAAGCACGATTTATCGGAATTACAGTCCAATGCACATCCCGTGGCATAAATACAGCGGTAATAGTAGAATGACTTTGAAGGGACAGACTTTAAAGCAAGGGCCTTCCTCCCGGCTGACCCTTCCCTCCTGACCCTCACCTCCTGACCTTTATCTTCTGACCCTCACCTCCTGACCCTTACCTTGTCCCTCACCTCTTGACCTTCACCTCCTGTCCCTCCCCTCCTGACCCTCACCTCCTGACCCTCACCCTATGACCCTTACCTCCTGACCCTTACTTCCTGACCCTTACCGGACAGAAGGCCGAAGAGCAGCAGGAGGTTATGAGATCGTTGGAGAAGGAGGCTAAGAGCAGGCCCACGCTCTTCAGGATTGCCCCGATCATCATCGTCACCCGGTGACTGAACATGTCCGCCATGGCGCCAGCAACCGCCCTGATGGGTGGAGAGAGAGAGAGAGAGAGAGAGAGAGAGAGAGAGAGAGAGAGAGAGAGAGAGAGAGAGAGAGACAGACAGAGAGAGAGAAAGAGACAGACAGACAGACAGAGAGACAGAGAGAGAAGAGAGAGAGAGACAGAGACAGACAGACAGAGAGAGAGGGAGGGAGGAAGATGTGTTATCGTTTGTTGAGGATTTGACGTCAGGGCGTAATTTTGCAAGTTTGTCCTTGGCATACACTCCTCAGTACGGTACAGAACATTTACACAGGCAAATCAATATAGAACATTAAACAACGCATAATTATGCCAACTTATCATAAAAATGTAAAATTGATTGATCTTTTATACGCAGGGCTGAAGATTTGGGGCCAAAGCCTAGTCTTACAATCTGTCCTTGTCATGTATACATTATTTCAACACTATTATTCATACCGACAATCCAGCATAGCAACACTGTAATCTAATTCTACAATGATAAGCAGACTGTTCATAAAAGTACTAATGACATGGTGGGTAGTCAAACAGAAGGAAACAAACAAAATATACATAAAAGCAAACAAACAAAACTACAGTGAGAGAGAGAGAGAGAGAGAGAGAGAGAGTGTGTGTGTGGTGTGTGTGTGTGTTGGGGGGGGGGGGGGTAGGAATGAGGGATGGTAGACTGAGTGGGAGTGTTGATGAGCGATTCAACGGAGAAATTATATGTTCAGACGGTGTATTCAAAGTATGGATTACAGAAGACTTAGCGAATGGATGCTAATGATTTTAATCGAATAATCAAGTTATCGAGACATAAAATGCTTCTGTAATCGTTTAGGTTTTAACGTATTCGTATTTTGTATACTAGGTGAAAGTCAGTTCCAGATATATGGTCCAGAGTAAGCCGGGCTTGTTTGTATTGATCAGTGCGTGGGTTGAAGGAGAAGGAATTTCTTCGAGCCAGAAGAGTTGTTCAATCTTGTAAAAAGGGCATTAATATAAAATGGCATAATACCTGTCGAGATTGTAAACATAATGATGCCTTGTTGAATTCCAATTGCTTACTCAGAGGAAGCTTATTTTCAGCGCTTTTAATTTTTCATCTGTTATTAGAGGTACGGCTGGTTGGAGTCACTTTATTTCACGTCTATGGAGAGAATTCAGCCTTTTTTGTGGACATCACAACTCCAATCCAACACTGTTGAAGTATAATTGATATGTGATATTATGTGAGCACTGAAGGAAGGTTTAGGCACAGTACTGTTAACGTAGCGCTGTAAGTGAGATAACAGGAAATGTTTTTTTGAGACTACCTTGCATACATTACTAAGATGAGATTGCCATTTCAATTCTGTATCTATCGTTACTCCTAAAACACGATGCTCATCTAGCTGTTGAATAGAAGTGCCATTTGATTTGAAAATTGAACGAGACTTCACCTGGAAGTTGAAGTTTAATGGGTATTTTTTTCGACGATGCTGTTGGAGGTATGCATGTGGAAGACGAAACCGCGCACGCGCCCCAGACTTCAGCTACGTGTGATCCCCGAGAACATACTTGGAGGGGAAAACTCAATGGAAGTACCTCGAGTTGCTGATGGATAAGCACATGTATACCTCTACCCAACAGCATCCTCGAAGTAATCTCCATTAAACTTCAACTTCCAGGTAAGTCTTGTTTAAATTTCAAATTATTCCTCGTCTGCTGATTGGTCAGACGCACTCATGTGGAGATTTTAGCGACGGGGATCACGCGTTATTTTTTTTAACACGACAGGCTTTGTAAGGCACTCAGCTCAAAATGTGAGTTACTTCCCTTTGTCTGCGAATGTGTCCGATACAGACTGGGGAAAAATTTTAAGTCTTCGTGTAACCACCACCATTTTCATCTTTATTCTGTTTAATGATCCGGTGATAGAATCTTGAAAAAGTGTTCCTGTTTGACCATCCTCCTACTTGAAGGCAAAGAGAGAATTAGTCAATGCTGCCATCACGTCAGAACTGTTGGAGATACGTAACATCTCTATAATTAAACACAAACAACTTGAAGAAACATCATCTCAGGGACGGCATTCACCCCACCACAAGAGGCTCCAGCATACTGGCTGGCAACATTGGACGTCGCGTCCGAAACCTGGTGTGGGAAACCCCGAAATGGCCTGCACGCCAGCCCAGATTCCACCGACCCCAGTCCTACCCTGGCCCTCAACACCACGCCTGGCATAACCGCTTCTATGCTTTGAGTGACTGGGACATGTTTCATCAACACTTGTGATAACCTTTGTCACAGAGATCAAGATCCACTGACATTTACGAAGCTGAGCATTTCCCATTGTTCTTCGCCATTAATGACTTTATGCCTACTAGACATCTAAGTACATTTAGTATAAACAGAATTAGTTGATTTAAGCTATTGTTTAATGCATATAGAAATTTGTATTTTTATTTCATTATTATTATTTATTATTATTATTATCATTATTTTTTTTTTTTTACACACTTTTCTACTTTTCTCACGCATCTTCCTTGCTTCACTTTGTCTTTTAAATTGTTCTCCTCTCAGTGTATGTAAATCTCTGAGACTACCTTGATTTAACATTTAACTTGATACGACTGGTTACCAATAACGAGTAGAACTATTGAGAACATATTTTTGATATATTTCAATGGAACTGTCGTTCCTTTGTCAAAAATTTAGACTGTTTAGTTCAACATCTTGCACAACACGATCACAAGATTCTGTCTTTTCAGTCCTTGAATGTTAAAAAAGAAAAGCTGCCAAAGATAGACAATTACTATTATCCACCAATCCATCAAAAGGATGATACCACTGGAAAAGTCTCTACGGCTATTTATGTACGTGAGGGGGTTTTTTTCTTACACTCTTTGCCCCAGTCCTGCACCATCTGATATACCTAACTTAAATTCTTGTGCTGTTACAGTCGGATTCAATTCTTCACTGTTAACCATAGTTTCTGTCTACTACCCCTTGGTCCAAATGAGCAGAACACTGAATGGATTCGTATGCTACAAGCAGAACAAAATAAAAAATTCTTAATCACGGGTGACTTTAATGCTCACTCACCTTTCTGGAGAGAAGGAATGTCAAACAGTTACAAGCAACCGTTTTGTTGAAAATCTAGTGGATTCCTCCCTCTGTCTTCTAAACGATGGGCGAATCACACGCATACCCGATAACCCCAATCATAGAGCCACCGCCATCGACTTAACACTGGCGTCACCTGAGTTTAACACCCTTTTGTACCTGGAACCCAATAGATGATCCTCTGAACAGTGATCATATACCACTTGTGACCAGGTTTGAACTAGGTCAACCTTCCGCTACGGACTCAACAGAAGACAAGATTCCAAAATATAATTACAAACGTGCTGACTGGAACAAATTTACAAACATATTACTTTCTTATGATGAGTTCGAAACTTCTGATCAGGATGTTGACACCTTATACATGATGTTTACTAAAGCTGTTCTGTATGCCGCTGACGAATCCATTCCGAAGTATAAGTCAATAACATCAAAAAAGCATGTCGGTAACATTTGGTGGAATGAAGCTTGCCAGAGAGCAAAAGACGAGAAAAAGTTAAAATTTAATGCTTATCTAAAGCACCAATCTATTGAAAATCATGTGGAAATGAAAAAAAAAAGCCAAAAATAAATGTAACAGAGTAATAGATGAAGCCAAAAAAGAATATTGGTCATCTTTTGTACAAACGAAGTTTCAAATCATAAAGATATTCAGAAAGTAGGAAAAATTGAAAACAATGAAGAATGGCGTAAAATTGCCACAATATCCAGTACAATTGTCTCATTGTGATTTGCCAACTAATTACGAAAAAGCCGAAGCCTTTGCTGATATGTTTGCAAATAACAGTCGCAGCGATGGACTGTCGGACAAAGATAGAAAGTACAGAGCAGAACATGAGTTACAGCTTAGTGATGAAGACACGGAACAGACCAGAAATCTATCTATTAATGCTGCAATTACGATAGGAGAATTAAAAGAATGTATCTCTAATCTCGGCAGCAAAGAAAACATCAGTTGGGCTGGATGGAATTTCTAACGAAATGTTAGGTCATTTATCACTAAATATGTTGAATTTTTTACATTTTATCTTTCAAAAATGCTGGGAAAGTGGACAACTACCAAACGTATGGAAACAGTCAATTGTTGTACCCATTCACAAACAAGGAAAGCCCCGGAATGATAAAAACAGCTATAGACCAATTGCGTTAACGTCACACACATGTAAACTTATGGGAAGAATTATATTAAGGAGACTTAATCACTATTGTGAAAAGTACAAGGTTATTCCAATTAATCAGGCAGGCTTTAGAAGAGGTAGATCAACCATTGATCACCTGATAAAACTAACTACTCAAATTAAGCAACAGTTTGCCAGACGAAAGAATGTTCTTGCTACTTTTTTTGACGTCAAAAAAGGCTTACGACCAAGTGTGGCACAATCGACTACTGACAAAGTTACGAAAAGTTGGTATTGTGGGTAATATGTTTGATTTTATCAAAAGCTTTCTTTCTAATCGATCAATACAGACAAGGATTGGGAATACGTACTCCAATATTAGATCTCTTCATATGGGCCTTCCTCAGGGGGATCAGTCATTGCCCCCATCTTGTTCAATATTCTAATGTCAGATCTTCCTAGGGGGTTATCGAAAGATGCAGTTGTAGTTCAATATGCCGACGACATCTGTTTATGGATGAAAGTATCAATGAAAAGAAAAACTCCAACCAGAGCTCTCGAATTACACCAAGAAGTTTATACAACACGAACTCGATAAAATAAGTAAATATATGACTGAAAATGGTCTTTCATTATCTCTTGAAAAAACCATATGATGCTTTTCAATTCAGGATACAACCCTGAAAAACTTCCTGTATTTTTATATCCATGGTTCAGTCATACGATATACTCAAACGACTAAGTTTTTGGGTGTTTATCTCACGTCAAAACTTTCCTGGACCAGCCATATTGAGCACATACTAACAAAAGCAAGAAGGAGCTTAAACTTATTAAAAATCATTAGCAAACAAAAGTGGGGACAGGATACAAAAGTATTAATACTACTGTCAACGTCACTTGTGCGTTCCAAATTGACGTATGCACAGGAGGTATTTTTTAGTGCTCCACAACATTTACTGACTAAAATGCAAAGTGTTGACTGCAAAGCCTATAAACTTTCCCTAGGAGTTCCATTTCATGCATCAAATTTAGGAACCTATAAAGAAGCAGGTGTTTTACCTCTTGACGAGCTAAGATATCTTTCTGCTGCCAAATATGTTTTACGAAGCTCCTCGTTCGAAAATTTCACAGAGGCCGAAGTTTGCCTGAGGTCCGATCTTCATTTTGCAAAAAGGGCTAAATCCATCCAATCATTAAAATCCAGAAACACATTTACTTCAGATCTCTTAAAAAAAATCAAAATTAAACAGAAAGGAAATAGCAACAAAACCTTCCTACTCACCTATACCTACATGGGAGATGAACAATCTGGAGCTTGACATAGATCACACAAACTTATCCAAAAATGATTCACCTAATATCCTGAAAAGTTCCGTCAGCTCCCATATTGATAACAAGTATTCTGACATTTTAAGATTTATACAGATGGGTCTGTACTTGGGAACAGAAAAGTAGGAGCTGCCTTCGTTATACCAGCTTTAGAAATAGAGAAACGGTTTCACATATGTGAAAATGTTTCTATTTTTACTGCTGAATTAATTGCAATATTGAAGGCCCTGATTACATTTCTGATTTTCCGAAAAAAACATATTTCAGATTTTATTGTGTGTTGATTCTAAATCGGTCTTACAGGCACTTAAATCCTTAAACCAAAAAATGCGATCGGAATTGATAATTGAAATTAAACACACTGTTCATCTTTTATCATTGAAAGGAACCAGCGTCACTTTCTGTTGGTGCCTTCCCACTGTGGAATCGTTTCAAATGAATGGGCTGATCGAGCTGCAAGAAAGGAGCAAACAATCATGATGGTTCAGTTCCAGTTAAGATGCTGTTAGATTTACAAGAAGGTTACACATGTTTAGTTAACGCGTCATACAAAATGTTTGACGAGAAACTTAAAAATCTAAAGTGTCACTACAGTCAGCACTGCATAAATGCTAAGAACAGAGAAATATTAAACCTCTTTTAGTGTTCTTGTCCGGAACTTATTCGAGGTCTGTTTCCAGCCTGATGTATAGGTTTCGTTTAAATGCACTCCGCACAAAATACAGCAAAAATGTGTCCAGTGCATGTGCGGAAGAGAAATAACGATCAGTCATTTACTTGTTCATTGCTCCAAAGTCAAAGAACTAGTATCTCTGAGAGTGGGACGACAGTTTTTATCCGAGTCTTCCATTTCTCTTGAAAATGTTTTGAACAGTTATTCACTTCTCCGCATTTTTTCGGAGTGTTTGATTAATTGTCCAGTTGGTATATTCCTGTGATTGACTCAGTTTCATCATCCCAAACCCCCATTTTTGTGATAGAAATGTCGTTTTTAATACACACACACACACGCACGCACGCACGCACGCACACACACACGCACACACACACACACACACACACACGCGCGCGCGCGCGCGCGCGCGCAGCTATCTCTCTCTCTCCCTCTCTCTCACATACACACACTTATACACTACACGCACGTACACAAATACGGACGCAAGAACGCACGCACGCACAGGCATGCATGGCCGTGCATGCACGCACGCACTCATACGCGCGCGCGTACACACACGCACACACACACACACACACACACACACACACACACACACACACACACACACACACACACACACGCACAATATATTTCATATATGTAAATATATCTATATATTTTTATGACATGCAAATGCATGTGTTGGCCGTTGCTTTCTTAGTGTGTAATTGCTAATTCGATGTTAAAGGATTAATGCGTTATTTTTTTTTTTTTTTTTTTTTTTTTTTTTTTTTTCATAGTTGGTAGATCCTCACTGATTTTCATATGTCCATAGCTTTGATCCTCATTGATTGGTAATTATGTAACATTTTTACCCATTTTCCTTATGCAATAATTACATCCTAAGCTCTTGTACACACCCATGCAAGTACCGACATACACACGTACGTTCATATCAAACTTAACATGCAGTCAACTCCTTCCCACACTCTACCCACCCCTTCCCACACACACACACACACACACACACACACACACACACACACACACACACTCAAACAAACACACACACACACACACACACTCAAACAAACACACACACACACACACACACACACACACACACACACACACACACACACACACACACACACACACACACACACACACACACACACACACAAGCACGCAAGCATGCCCGCACGAATGCTAACATGCTCACACACACACACACACACACACACACACACACACACACACACACACACACACACAGAGAGAGAGAGAGAGAGAGAGAGAGAGAGAGAGAGAGAGAGAGAGAGAGAGAGAGTCAATTACAACACACCGAGTTAATTAACCGCATGTTACCAGTTATCCCACGCATTGTAAATTAAATGACATTTGTCTGTGTAGATCATCCTGTCCTATCCAGAACAATATAACGAGTGTTTATAATACGTAAACAACAACAACAATTTACAACAAGAAGAACAACAAAAACCAAAGAAGAGGAGGAGGAGGAGGGGAAGAAGAAGAAGAAAAAGAAGAAAAACACCAAACAACAACAAAATCACAGAAAGAACAACGGGAAAAAATAAGGAGAACAACAAGAACAACAACAGCAGGAAAACACAAATAAAGTACGTTACAATTAAGGCACAATAACGCAATACAAAACAAGATGCAAAGCATATAAACGTACCCCAGTTTATCCTGAATACGCGTGAGATATTCCAAAAAGAGGAAAAACCGTCTTGGGCTGGTGTAACCGTTAGTAATGACTATTCTGGTAAACATCGGCCATCATCTATAATGAGCATACTAACAAATTTTCAGAAAGATCGGTCAAGTACTTTCTGAGATATTCCATAAAGACGAAAACCATTATGGGCCGTTAGTAACAGCTATAAGGTAAACTTAAACATCAGGCATCATCCGTGACCCATAATGAAAATACCTGCTAATTTTCACAAAGATCGGCCAGATACTTTCTGAGATTTTCCATGAAGAAGAAAACGCGTTACTGGCCGGTACAGCCGTTAGCAACTGCTACAACTGTAAACTAAAACATCGGGAATTATTCGTGACCCATGATGAACATACCTTCAAATTTTCAGAAAGATCAGCCCAGTACTTTCTGAGATATTTCCTAAAGAAGAAAATCCGTTACAGGCCGTTACAGCCGTTAGTAACGGCCATAACGGTAAACTAAAAGATCGGGCATCATTCGTTACCGATAATGAACATACCTACAAATTTTCAGAAAGATCGACCAGTAGATTTGTCTGGAGCGAGTGGAACTCATTTTGACCACGGACGGACAGACTCACACACACACACACACACACACACACACACACACACACACACACACACACAGTATTTCTTCGTTCCCATTCTAAAGCACTCCCTGTTCTATAAGAACTGTTCTATAAGAACTGGGAGTACAAAAGAGTACAACGTCAAACGATCAACATGATACAATACCACTCAAATAACGCGAAATACAACGTAAGATTGTGAAGCATTTTTAAATTCCTGTGTATATTTTGTTATTTACAAGGACGGGAAAAAAAACACTGCTTAAAAGCAAGGTGAATATCGTGAAATCAAGTTGAACTTACACAGGCAAGCTCACGCAAAAGCACGTACAAGTACACACACACACACACACACACACACACACACACACACACACACACACACACACAGATTTAATCCTGTTACCCCTTTTGGGGCATGGAGGACTTGAAACAAAATGAACAAATGTAAACGAAAGACATCAAACATCCAAAAATTTTCCCGATAATTAACACACTGGATATAATGTTACACAACTTTACTAAGTTTTAAAAACTTCGCTAAGTTTAGTAACACTTTTGTATTACCACAGAGCAAACGACAATAGTTAAATATGGACTTTATACATGTAAATTGTTTTGGTATAAACTTATTTCTAATATCATCATATTTGGTGCATTTCATTACAAAATGAAATTCGTCGCCAAGGTCATTCTGGTCGCAGTCCCGACAAAATCGTTCGGAGCAATGGAGCACCTAAGGTGGTAATTTTTTTTTTTTTTTTTTTTTTCTTCCCTAAGGCCAAAATCCACCTCTTCATTTTTTGGTGCTTCACACTGTCCTCTTCATCTGCCAAAAAAAAAAAAAAAAAAAAAAAAAAAAAAAAAAAAAAAAAAAAAAAAAAAAAACAATTTCCACTACTAGTTTTTTTTTTTTTTTTTTTTTTTTCTTCTTTCTTTTTCTTCCCAACCAGTCTCTTACTCACCATGCATAGTCTGTATGTTCTTACAAATGGACATATTTTTGCTGATTTGAGTGTTTTGGCAATTGATACAAAGTGTCTGGGTTTGTGTTAATGTACTAATGTGTGGTGTACTGGCACACTCACTCTGGTAATATGTTGCATTATACGAAAACGGAACCAACATAGATGAAACAATGGACATAATTAATATAGTTTTTCATTTTGTTTTACACATACACCCGCACACACACACTCTCGCCCCCCCCCCCCCCCCCCCCCCTCCCCCCTCTCCCCTCTCTCTCAAATATGCTAAAATGGTAATTATCTGTTAAATAGGCGACACGATACCAAAGCAAAAACTATGCGTAAGCAACCCAATTCTGTATACACAGGCCTGCAAGGATATCGTTGGTCCCTATTGCCTGTCCCCCTCTCCTTCCCCCTGCCCAAGCGCATGAGCGCTCTTCACATCACACCACCACCACCACCATCCACCCACCCCAGCACCCATTCACCTCCCCCCCCCCCCCCCACCCCCGTCCCTCCCCACACATCCATCCACCCCCCCCAGAGAGAGAGAGAGAGAGAGAGAGAGAGAGAGAGAGAGAGAGAGAGAGAGAGAGAGAGAAGAAAAAAAAAAAAAAAAAAAGAGAGAGAGACAGACAGACAGACCGTTAGGCAGACAGACAGGTGGACAGACGAACAGAGACGGCGTCTTTTAAATGAATTTAGGGATTTAGTTTTGTTACTTCTCGTCTCACCAGTTCTCTTCCTCGATGAAGCCAATCTTATAGTGAAAAGAAAATATGCATGATCCCCCTCATTTTCCACATTCCCCACGTGCAACAATCTTACACATGCGAAAACGAAAGAGTGCAAGAAAGTACAGAGGAGTGGAGAACGAAAAGGGATATTTACCTTGGGATCACTTTCTTCATGAAAGAAACGTCGCAAAGACTGTGTGTGTGTGTGTGCGTGCGTGTATATGTGTGTGTACCTGTAAGTGTGTGTGTGTGTTACAGTGCATGTGCGCGCATGGAAAATGCGCAAACACGTGCATGCATAATATTTGTACTACGTGTCCCCCCTCTCTCTCTCTCCCCCCCCCCCCCCCCCCCCCCCCCCCCCCTCCCCCCCCCCTCCCGCGCGCGCGCGCGTGCGCGCGTGCGCGTGTGTGTGCGTGTGTGTGTGTGTGTGTGTGTGTGTGTGTGTGTGTGTGTGTGTGTGTGTGTGTGTGTGTGTGTGTGTGTGTGTGTGTGTGTGTGTGTGTGTGTGTGTGTGTGTGTGTGTGTGTGTGTGTGCGTAAGAGTGAATGCATGTATGAGATCACTTTATATTTTCCTCAGTTGCAACTGATTTTCGAATATGACTGAAATTGGCAGCCTAGATTCGTTTTTTTTTTTATAAATACTTATACACATCTTTGCAATAATCACAACATGTTTTTATTTTCAGCAGTATATGTCTGTCTATATTTTCTTGTCTAAGAATTCCAAAGAGCACAGTTTTTCTTCAAAACACAATTCTTGTGTTGTATACAGCTAATATGTATTGACTGACAAATTTCCAAAACGAATTAACCTTACGACAGTGAAAAAAGAAATGTTCAATGTAATCAATTTCATCATTGCAATATGAACAATTTCGAGTATCCCTGACTTTCATTTTGCATAGCATTATGTTAGTCGGGTATATATTTTGTAAAATTTTCCATTGTAAAACTCTCAGTCTGGTTTCTTTTGTGCACAAACGGGGGTATCTTCCATACATTTTCATTTAACTCCAATCCATATTTATTAGACCAAAAACGGGCTGCACATGGTTCTGTGTAACTGAGGGAACACAAAGTTGCACGAAATCCTTGCAAGACATATGCTTTTTGTTACAGAAAAGAGGTGGTTCTGAAAAATCTATATCAAATCTATCTTGTGTCACTAACCCCTAGTATAAAAATATGTGTGGCCGCTGACACTACATTATACTCTAAGATCCTTGCCGGGGATGCTCCTATCTTGTTAACCACGTCCTGGTATGAAAGCATTCATTTTGGACCATACATGTCACTAACATTTAGTATATTTCCCTTTATCCAGTCAGGGAAGAAAAGGACATTTTTTCTCGATTATTAAGTATTGGTTATTCCACAGTAAAGAGGGAAAGGGTGAGACATCTTCATGTTTATTAAGATTTAGCCATGTTTTCAGAGTAATTTTCCAAAAATGTGAATGTATCTTGTCTAACCCTTTGAAAAGTGTGCTTTTAGTATTTTGCAAAAAGCACGTGAGATTCTCACCAAAGGGTAGAAATATTTTTCTCGGAATTATAGTCCATCTTTCATTGTTTGTGGCCTTACAAATTTTTACAACCCATGACAGGAGAAAAGCAGATTGCATCTGTCTTAAATCTATCATTTTCAATCCTCCTTTTTCATATTCACTGCACATTACGCTTCTTTAGCTTTTTCAAATGCCTTTCGATTACAATGCTTTTTACGCCAGAGAAATCTAAAAAGCATGCGATTTATGTCTGATAAGATCTTGTCAGGAATAAATGTTTGCATAACATAGACCATTTGTGAAATAAGAAATGTTTTAATATAATATGTATTTTACCCATTACACTAAGATCTCTTTTTTCCCAGGAGTGAATAATTCTCTGAATAGTTTCTATTCTTTGCAACCAATTGTCCTCAACTAAAGATGCCGGTTTATCATTCTCATAATAAATACCCAGAATCTTTAGTTTATTTTTCCACGTAAAGCCATAGAAGCTGTCTGTGCTATGTTTTCTACTACCTAGCCACATAGCTGCTGATTTATTTTTATTCATAACCAAACCAGAAAACAAAGAAAAAGTCTTTGAGTATATCTAATGCTTGCATCATGTCATGCTGATCTGTCAAAAATAAAGTAACATCATCTGCATAAAGCGCAATTTTGATTACATTAACAAGCGTATCTCCTGAACCCCCTAAATCAATTCCTCTAATGTTTCTACAGTCTTTTATCTTTATTGCTAGCAATTCTATAGCCAACACAAATACTAAGGGAGAAAAAGGACATCCTTGTCGGATTCCTGTTTCAACCGCAAAATACTCTGATGTCCAGCCTATACAAAACACAACTACGAGTATCAGCGATTAATACTTGAAACCATCTAATGAATTCTTCCCCGAACCCATACTTTTTGAGAGCTGTTATCATGAAGTCTTTAGATATACTATCAAAAGCTTGTGTATAATCAATACTTAAAAGCAAACCAGGAATATTTTCTACATTTAGATGATCAAACATCATCAATTAGTCTCAATAGCGTAGCTGCTCGACGTCCCTTATTATATACCCAACCTGATCTTCACTTACTAAATCTCTAATTACTTGACATAAACGATTTGCCAAACATTTAGACAAAAGTTTATAATCGCTATTTGTTAACGAAATTGGTCTCCAGTTTTTTTAAAACATTTCTAGGTAGATCTTTGCCTTTGTGATTAATGTAATGACTGCTTTTCTCTGAGAAGGAGAAAGTGTCCCTTTTTCAAATGCAGAGTTCAGTGATGACGTTAACAAACTTTTTATATGGCACCAAAATACTTTTAAAAATTCTGTTGTAAAGCCCACTTCCTGGCGAAGAACCATTTTTGAGGGCTTTAAGAGCTGTTAGCAGTTCACTCTCTGTCAAGCTGCCTTCACAACTATCCTTCTGAGAGTCAGAAAGCTGTGGCACTGAAGTATCAGATATAAAGTTATCTACCATTTGTTCCATGTTTTTCCTGCTCTTACCTTTTTCTTGTACAACTGCGAATAATAGTCTCGCTGCATTTTCATTATTCTGACTGTTGTATAACTGGTCTACCATTTTTCATCACGAAGTTCTTCTATTATCTTTGAATTTGCTCTTGATTTTTCCAAGTTTAGAAAATATCTTGTTGTGTTTTTCCCCCTCTTCAATCCATTTCATTCTAGATCTTACCTGTGCTGCACGTGCTTTATAAGTTTCCAATAATTCTAATTCTTGCATTAAGTGCTGTCGCTGATTTTGATAATGAATATCATTAGGGTTTTTTGCAATCTTAATATCTATGTCATTTAACTTACCTTGTATTTCTACTAACTTATTTCTTCTTTCGATGCTCTTACCTTTAGCATAAACTATTGTAAAACTCTTAATCCTCATTTTTAGGATTTCCCATTCCATTTGAAAGTCGATGTTTTCGTCCATATGAGATACATAATCATCGATCAAACTATTCATCTGTGTGACATAGTTTATGTCATTCAACAATGAGTTATTGAACTTCCACAGCCCAGGTCCCCTCTCAAAGCTTGAGAATTTCATTTGATGGAGCAACCTCTGTGATCTGTGAAAGGGATAGAATGAATATTACAGTCTATTGTTTTGTCAAACAAATTATCATTTGATATGAAATAATCCAATCGGCGTGCTATAAAAGGAGAAGTTTTATGCCATGTAAATTCCTTTTCATCCGGATGAAACAGTCTCCAGGTATCATACAGGTCATAGCTTTTTATTAAATCATTGAATTTCTTTACATTGCCCTCTGCATGCTTTTCTCCAGAGATGATATCTGAATCGTTATCTAATACGCAGTTGAAATCCCCCCCAATTAACAAACAAATGCTCTGACTCAACATTAGAGATGACATCTCCCAGTTCATCAAAGAAAAGTATTCTTTTCATTGTCATTATTTGGAGCATATACATTCACAATGACCACTTTTTTATGCTGAATTTCTATTTCAATGGCCAAAATTCGTCTTGAATTGTATACTATCTTGTAATTGTCAACCACATTGTGCCGAAATAAAATAACTTGACCACAACTATGTGAAGTATAACTATTATATAACAATTCACCTTTGCCCCATTCTTTTTTCCATTGCCCATAAACATCATCAGTGATATGTGTTTCTTGCAAGCAAATTACATCATACTTTTTTAAGTGTTTAAATATTGATTTTCTTTTCCAACACGAGCGCAAACCTCGTGAATTTAATGAAAAAACAGTCAATCCAGAATCACAAGCCATAACGAAAGTCCGTTTTCCAAGCCGTTTTCAAATCCAAACGCAAACCCGTAAACAAAGTCCGTGTAACGCGCGTAAGTCGTCTCCGTCAGGTCAAACCGTCACACTCGGTGAAGATTCACCCACCATCTCCCCCACCTTTACTCTGCCCACTCGACACGGAGCGGTCAGGTGAGGGCCGCGAACAGGTGAGCATTTTAGCCTTTGGCCCGTCACGCCGCTGGCTAGGTGAATCCTCGTCACCTGACCTCTGTCGTTTGCCACCGGTGCTGCGTGAACGCTGGTCCTTCCCACGCGCACCGTATTGCCGGATATTTTTCCGCGGAAGGTGTGAACGAATGTTTGCCCGTGTCAATTTCATCAGTTTGAGTTTCCGGAACCACATCAGTGACAGAGTCTTCAAAGACATCTTCTCCATCCCTCAAAACTTACCCCCTACCTGCACATCTCCTGACAGCTGGTTTTCCTCTGTGAGCTGACATCTTCTGTATGCTTCATCTGAGCACATGCCCTTTGTTTCAGAAATAGGTCCACTCACCTGGGGGTCAGGGAAAGTGCCACAGGCCGGATCACCACGCTTGTGACCACTCTGCAGGCAGTCCCTGCAAGTCACCAGATTCTGACACTGGTGTCGGTGGTGTCCTGACTGCAGGCAGTTAGAGCACACAGAGCTCCGGGACACCTTGGGCTGCTCCTTATGGTAGAGGCGAGCGGTGAAACTACCCACCTTTACAAACCTGTCCAGTGGGACTAAAGGAAGGTTAATGAAGACAAAGCGTCGACCTGTAACAAAACGGGTTAGCTTTCCGTCCCTGTCCCTGATCTTCTCCATTAGGAGAGAAGATCTGAGAACACATCCCAGTCTAACAAGAGCACTCTCTATATCGTCATTGCACACTGAGACTGGAAGATCTGAGATAAACAGTTTTGTGACGGGAACTTCAACACCATCACTCCCTCTCAAAATGAATGGATTCTTGTCAAAAAGAGACACAGTGCATCCATTTACAACAATCCCCCAATCAACAGTTGAGTCCTGGCAGCTCGAGTCAAGGGGTAGATCCTCCAGAGACCTTTGATGCACTGCGCACCATATACTGTCTCTTGCCACACACTCTTTCGGCGGCAGCCAGACAAATGTCTAAATCAGAAAAACTATCTTCGCTTGGGTTAATAGTTTTATCAACAAAAGGCAAGTCTTTATGCTTGAAAAAAACAGGCTCCACTCGCTGTAAGACAGCCATAGTGAAAAAAAAAAAAAAAAAAAAAAAAAAAAAAAAAAAAAAAAAAAAAAAAAGGGGGGGGGGGGGGGGGGGGGGGAATAGAATGAGGGGGGGGGTATGACAAAAAAGAACACCGAAGAAAATGGCTGAATTCGTTAGGATGGAGTTACAATTTTACATCACAAGCTGCACGTGCAAAAGGAAAAGCAAAAGGAAAAGCAAAACACAAACCGTTTCAAGCCGTACCCAATGGACAAAAAACTTCGGAATAAACAAAAACACCAAAATACCAAAATAAAAACACAGAGCTCGCAAAAAACACGTCCTCTCGACATCGAGTGAACAAAGTGCTTATCTCTGTAAACCTAACTGTAATGTTTTACATGAAGAGTAGTTTTAAAGCGTTAATCTCTGTAAACCTAACTGTAATGCCTTACAGGAAAAGAAGGCATTAACTGCACTGTCTTACATGAAGTGTAGACATTACCTGTAATGTCTTACATGAAGAGTAGACAATAACTGAAATGTCTTACATGAAGAGAAGGCATTAACTGTACTGTCTTAGATGAAGAGTTGACAATAACTGAAATGTCTTACATGAAGAGTAGACATTAACTGTAATGTCGTGCATGAAGAGTAGACAATAACTGTATATGTAATGTCTTACACGAAGAGAAGGCAATAACTGTCATGTCTTGCATGAGGAGTAGGCAATAACTGTAATGTCTTACATGAAGAGTAGACAATAACTGAAATGTCTTACACGAAGAGAAGGCATTAACTGTACTATCTCAGATGAAGAGTTGACAATAACTGAAATGTCTTACATGAAGAGGAGACATTAACTGTAATGTCGTACATGAAGAGTAGACATTAACTGTAATGTCGTGCATGAAGAGTAGACAATAACTGTATATGTAATGTCTTACATGAAGAGGAGGCAATAACTGTCATGTCTTGCATGAGGAGTAGGCAATAACTGTAATGTCTTGCATGAAGAGTAGACAATAACTGAAATGTCTTACATGAAGAGTAGGCAGTAACTGTACTGTCTTACATGAAGCATAGACAATAACTGTAACGTCTCACAAGAAAGGTAGGCAATAACTGTAATGTCTTACATGAAGAGAACGGAATAACTGTACTGTCTTACAAGAAGAGTAGGCAATAACTGTACTGCCCTACATTAAAGAGTAGACAACAACTGTCATGTCTTACATGAAGAGTAGACAATAACTGGCTTGTCTTACATAAAGAGTAGGCAATAACTGTACTGTCTTACATAAAGAGTAGACAATAACTGTCATGTCCTACATGAACAGTAGGCAGTAACTGTCACATTCTCGCGCGCGCGCGCGAGCACACACACACACACACACACACACACACACACACACACACACGCACACACACACACACACACACACACATATGCGTGCGCTCGTTTACACACACACACACACACACACACACACTGTGCACGCACTTACACACACGCACACACACACACACACACACACACACACACACACACACACACACACACACACACACGTACACAAACACTGTGCATGCATTTATACACATGCGCGCGCGCGCACATCCCACACACACACACACACACACACACACACACACACACACACACACACACATTTCACATGCGCAATCAACCACTACTTTCACATCCATCCTCTCCCTTCCCCATATATCTTCTTTCCCTGCCTTCTTCCGCCTCTCCTGTTTCTCTCCCACCCCTCTCTCCTACCTCTTGTACCCCCCCCCCCCCCCCTCCTCCTCCCCTCTAATATCACTTGAGGGTGAACAGAGGTTAAACTAAAGAACTCACACACACACACACACACACACACACACACACACACACTCACGCACACACAGGAATTCGTGATTGATTTTAGATTGACACTTTCAGTGCAGTCATAAAGCTTTTTTTTTTTTTTACACACACACACACACTCACTCACTCACGCACACACAGGAATTCGTGATTGATTTTGGATTGACACATTCAATGCAGTCGGATAAAGCTGTGTTTCTATGTACAACATGCTGGCTGCATTCGCTGAATGAGCATTGCAGTGGCTGGGACGTGGAGGCCTGCATTTCGGCGCACGCCTGCTCAAGGCTTCCTTCATGTTTGGCAGCAAAGTCGGTCGCCACTATGTCTCCTTCACACTGCCATGCAAACAGGCCAGCTATTGATGTGGTTGCCGGTTTGCTTTTTTTTTTTTTTTTTTTTTTTTTTTGCGTGACAAAAATCTTTCTTTGAAAACCTGTCCTCCCTGCCACTTTCTTTTGTGTGTGTGTGTGTGTGTGTGTGTGTGTGTGTGTGAAGTCTAGTCAAGTCAAAATTTTATTTCCAGATGGAACATTGAATAAATCTGCTTTTTTACATTAAGCCATCCACAAAAATATATAGATGAAACGACATATGTGTGTGTGTGTGTGTGTGTGTGTGTGTGTGTGTGTGTGTGTGTGTGTGTGTGTGTGTGTGTGTGTGTGTGAGATACGAGTGAGGCTTCCTGTACGAAGCAATCGCTATTATGCAAAGACTAGCTCCAAAGACACGAACTTTTATGAAGCCAAATGTGCACGCTCGCACACACGCACACGCACGTACGCGTTGAAACACGCACCTCTCTTTCTCTCTCTCCCTCTCTCTCTCTCTTTCTCTCTCTCTCCATCTTTGTGTGTGTGTGTATGTGTGTTTGTGTCTGAGAGAGATTTCCTACGAGTGAGGCTCCTGTACGAAGCCATCTCTTCTATTATGCAAAGACTAGCTCCTCTCTCTCTCTCTCTCTATGAAGCCTCTCTCTCTCTCTCTCTCTCGCTCTCTCTCTCTCTCCTCTCTCTATCTCTCTCTCTCACCCATCTTTACACCCTGTCTCTCATGCGCTTTCACGCCCGTTCGCCATGAAACTTCCCACCCACCTCTCCCCCATCTCTCTCTCTCTCTCTCCTCTCCAGCTCTCTCTCTCTCTCTCTCTCTCTCTCTCTCTCTTCTCTCTCTCTCTCTCTCTCTCCAGCTGTCTCACCCTGTTTCTCATTTTCCTTTCCCCTCTCTCTGTGCCACCTCTCCCAACCCCTTCTCTCCTCTCCCCTCTCTCTCTCTCTCTCTCTCTGTCTCTCTCTCTCTGTCAATCTCTCTCTGTCGAGGCGACCAAAACGACGAGAGGGTGTTCTACCTGTGCTCAGAAAATGAACGTTGCAGCGAGTTTTGGCAGATACGTTCACTGTTTCAAACACAGTCATCATGCCAGACGTTGCAGCAAGTTCAAGCAGAGAAGTTTGCTATTTAAAAGACAGTCATCATGTCAGTTTGTTACCAGTCCCATCGGCAAGTCACAGGCAAGTTATGTCTCTCCCAAATCGCCATAATAACGCGGATATCCTTTGCTGCCATTCCCAACGGAGTGTAGTTGTTGTGGCGGGGGAGGGGGGGGGGGTACAATGGGAAGAAACTTCACCTGTGTTCCGGTGTGCACTGTGAGTTACACAGTACCAAGAGCTGAGAGTACAACACGATGATGTGAATGTGTGCACTTGTGGTCGGTTCGGAACACTGACAGCCATTGCCCTTGTCTTCGTGTCCTGCTACTATGTTGTCCTGCGAGATGTGAACCCAAATCAGGGAAATCTCGAGAGAAAACCTCTCCACCACTGCATGCTCTGAGGGCTCAGGCATCAACGCGCCATTAACAGGAACGTCTGACGTGAGTACGATCACCCTGAACAGTACACATCAACCCATTACTGATGCATCGCAGCGGCCTTGATACGGGTGAATGAGGACACGCACCAACAGCAGTGTCAGTGCAATGAAGCACTGATGGCCAGGCAGAATGAATACACCGTGAAGCTGAACAACACCATCCAAGGCATGAGGGCAGAACTCTCAACGCAGCTGTCCAGAGTGGAGAGGAATCAGGGCCAGGTGATGGAAGAAGTGAAGCGACTCCAGCCTCATGTGCTGACCTACAGCAAGAGGACGATGATCTCCGTCAAGAAGCTGGGTTACTGCAGGCCAGGTGCGACTCACTGGAGAACCATAGCAGAAGAAACAACCTCCTCTTCTTTAGTCTAGACAGAGAGCTCGGCGAGAAAGAAAGCTGGGAAGAGACTGCCAACAATGTGTGTGAAAGCTGTAATCAAGGAAGGAATGAACATCAGTGAAGACATTCAAATTGGCAGGGAAAGGGGATGCAATTACTGTTAAGCTGCTTTCCCATAAACATAAGACCCTTGCCTTGAAGAATGCGAGAAAGCTGAAAACCGAAGAGAAGTTCAAGAAAGTGTATGTGTGAGAAGATTTCTCATTAGCTGTTCGACAAAAGAGGAAGGGATTGAGAGAAAAGGCCAGCCAGCTATACCACATGGGAGAGAAAACGATGTTGAGGTTTTATATGTTGATCACAAAAGGTGGTGTGTTCACATGGGATACTGAGACAGAACAGTTGATCAAACTAAGTGAAGGAAGAAAAAAGAGTTGACGATAGTGAAGGTGATGGCAAGGACGAAGAAGCAACAATGGAAGCTTCAAATACGAACAATGAAGAGAAAAAGAGCGAAATGGACCCAAAACGACCGGAACCACAACTTGACACAACACGAATTCCCTGCCCTTGAAACTCCCAGATACGAAAACAAAGCCGACGCACAGCGCCTAGATTAGCTTACAAACGTCGGAGTACCAAAATAAGAAGCAAACAAGAGACAAGCAACAAATCGGCAATGCGTCACGACCTTTCACAGTAGCTGACATACCCCAAGAAAGCGCACGGAATTTCCCGTGCAGTTACCCAGTCTCCGCCGTCAAACCCTGATCAAATCGGAAGTCCCGTTAACACACCATAACGCGGGCGATCCGGATCCAAAAGTGGCTGTTCGTCAGAATGGAGACGGGGGGGGGGGGGGGGGGGGGGGTACTCGATAGATTCCCGTCTCGATAGATCCCCGTCTCGATGGATCCCCGTCTTGATAAATCCCGTCTCGATAGATCCCCATCTCGATTGATCCCCATTACTGTTTTTAGATCTACCGAGACGGGGATCTATAGAGATGGGGATCTACCGAGATGGGGATCTATCGAGACGGAAATTCGTCACATGTAGTGGGGGATCTATCGAGACGGGGATCTACCGAGATGGGGATCTACCGAGACGGTTGTCCACATGTAGTAGGGGATCTATCGAGACGGGGATCTACCGAGATGGGGATCTACCGAGACGGGATCTATCGAGATGTACCCAGAAACAATCGACCATGCAAAACTGGGTGAAAAAAACAGCCAAGAAAAAAAAATTGCCATCAGTGGGAAATGGACAGAATGCGATGAATGACTCGGGGAGGGGACGGGGGAGTGGGGAGCTGGGGTGGAGGGGCCAAAGAAAAAGTGGGGAAAGTGTGGGGAAGCCGAAAGGAATGGGGGAAAGTGGAGGCGGCTACAGCTGGAGGGAGGGGGGGGGGGGGGGGGGGGGGTTAACAAACAATCACTGGTGTGGCCGTGGCCCTTCATGTGTAAAGATCTGTACTTGAAACTGAGAAGGCTGGCTAAACAAACTGGACATAAAACATGTGGTTGATTCGTTGAAATCATTTCACACACTTTTTCTGCAAATGAAACTTTTGTTTATTCCAGTGCCATAATACACAGCATTTAACGACTGTGAGCCACTTGTGTCTAAAAAGCTGTGAAACTGTCACAGCAAGGAAGCTATTCAGGTGGAGTTAGGGGTTTTTGTTCAAAAGTCTCTCTTAGACTTTTGTTCGTAAAATCGATACAAATTATCAACATATGGCTCTTCTTGAACTGAAAAAACGATTTGATTGGTACAAAGAAAAATGTACTTTTAATTGTTTACATTTACCTGTACGATAGCAAATATTGGGGTCTGTCACAGGAGGGTTTGGTTTAGAAACCTTAGAAAAATGATTTGCATGAAAGACTGGATTTGTGGTGACTTGAATGCAAGGGCTGGATGTGAGAATGCTTGGACGAGTGATGCGATTCTTCTCTTTAACCATTGTGTTTATGTTGATGTCAGCGTTTTCAGACGAAAGTCTGACGACAAGGAAAACGTCTAAATTTGGTAAATATTTGCTATCTGTTCAATCTTTGATTGTGTCATAGCTAATGGTTTATCAGACTTTGGATTTAATGAGTCACTTACTTATTTGTCAAACACTGGTGGGAGTCTAATTGACTCTTTTATACATCAAGTGACTCATGTCGCGAGGGTTTTTTGTTTGCTCCTTAAGCGTTTTGTCTTTAACTGACTCGCCGCATTTACCAGTTTGTACAAATTTAACTGAACGTGACCGTGTTGAAGTTATTGCAAAGACGATTCCCTAGACAGTAAGTGTCAGGAGAGACATATTTGGGATGACTCTTTAGAACAACATTTTTTTTGTGGGTAATTTACATTCTGATATATCTCAAAATTTGCCGTCTGGGGCAACACGTGTTGTTTGGACGGACAGAAATCACGCATTGCATCTATTTACTATTCTACAATTGCTTCCAGTGAATGTATGAAAAAAAAACGTGTTTTTATCAATAACAATACGGATACTTTACGGTTTGACAAAGAGAGTAATACACATCAGACAAGAACTTGACGTGCACTGAACTTGGACGAACCAAGCGCACTAAACACAGGATGTCTTTTTGAGAAGACGAAAGAATACAAATTGCTCCTTAAAAAGAAAAAGTCTAGTTTTTACACGTAATAAAGCGAAACAGTTTGCTTCTTGTGGTGTGGGCAGTAAATCGGTCTGGAAAGGTGTTAGACAAATGTCTGGTGGAAAGAAAGTCAACGCGTATGCCCTACTATAAACAAAAATCAATGGTTTAATCATTTTCGGGACCCGTTTAATGCAGAAAAACAAAGAAAATGGATAACACTTTTCATTTGTCGGAAAATTTGATCTCAAAAGGTGACGATCTGAAATGACAAATAAATTAAAACGAGGCTATGGAAGCTACTCATAAAATGAAAAAAAAAGGTAAGCTGCTTGGAAGTTATTCATAAAAAAAAAAAAAAAAAAAAAAAAACTAAGCTGCTAGCACTGACAGAATTACGCCTGAAACGTTTGAAAATGTCTGGTGACTTTTCAGTTCCTTTTTGGATCAATTTATTTAACGCCATATTTGATACCAGAATGTATCCAGAAGAATGGTCAAAAGCAATTATTGTTCCTATTTTCGAAAAGGGTGACCAGACGTTAACAGAAAACTACAGAGGAATCTGTTTACTGAGTCTAATCAGTAAATACTATGCAGCTATCCTCAATGCGCGCATGTGTATTGTATAGTTTTGTCCCTCCGATACTTTCCCTGCATTGTTAAGAACACCTTTGTAATTTTCTTAACACCACCAACAATAATAATAATAATAACAATAATAAAAATAATGAAAACAATAACAATAATGATGACGATGATAGTCATAATAATGATAATGAAAATGATGATGATGATGATCAATATCAATAATAACAATGATAATAATAATAATGATAGTGATGATGATGATGATGATGATGATGATGATGATGATGACGACGACGACGATGATGATGATGATGATGATGATGATGATGATGATGATGATGATGATGATGATGATGATGATATCAATAACAATAATAATAGTAATAGTGATGATGAGTATATGATGAGTATGATGATGACGATGACGATAGCGGCGGTGGTAACAACAATAAAAAGAACATATCCATAACAATCAGAACAGTAAATACAACATAACACATAACAACATATCCAACAGATGTAACGCGCCCAAATCAGAACAACGTCATTCAATACAGTCCGACAGAAATGCATACTACAAAAAAAAAAAATAATAAAAAATAAAATAGTCTCCACAACACAGTGTCACACCAGACAACACGGGACAACTGTCAGGCTGGACCGGACAGCGCGACCCGACACAACACAGCACCACTGACCTGCTCACCACTGACCTATCATCACCTGAAAGCCCGCAGCAAAGGCACAGATCAACGCCACGAAGCCCTGACTGCCCGAAAAGGTGTCCAGAAACTCCACCTGTTGACACACGTGTTGGGCACTACATATCAAGTCTCATGACGACGGATCATTGACACACACAGTAGAGAGAGAGAGAGAGAGAGAGAGAGAGAGAGAGAGAGAGATAGAGAGAGAGAGACAGACATACAGAGACAGACACAGAATGAGAGAGAGCAACACACACACACACACACACACCACACACACACACACACACACACACACACACACACATAAACGAGGAAAGCAAACAGACAGACAAACCCACAGACAGACAGACCTACAGACAGACAAACATTCAGACAGACAGACAAACATACGGACAGACAGATAAGCGTCCAGACAGACAGACAGACTAATATATGGACAGACAGACAAACGTACAGGAAAGGAGAGACAAGCGAAGAGGCCTCGCTGTTTCTTCCTGCTGACGCACGCTGCGGGAAAGCTGCAACTATTTGCACCTTGAATAGAGCTGGCTACGTTGTGGCATGCACGTTCAATTTCTTTGCCTGTGACAATCATCGTGCGATTTCCCTCTTGTGCGTCGCAGGAAAGATTCTTGCCAGGGTCATCTTGAACAGACTCATCACCCACAGAGAAGACTCCATCGTCCCTAAATCACAGTGCGGGTTTCGTGCAGGCAGGGGCACAACCGACATGGTATTTGCTGTTCGTCAACTAAATGAGGGGTCATGAGCAGAGCAGGAGCTCTACATGGCGTTTGTTGATTTCAGCAAGGCCTTCGACACCTTAAGTCGGACCGGCTGGTTGAATATCATTCACAAGTTTGGTTGTTAGGAAAAGCTCATCTCACTGATAATTTCACTCCATGATGGCATGCAGGCCAGGGTGCAAGAAAACAGCGATACCTCTGACCCATTCCCAGTGAAAAAACGGAGTGAAGCAGGGATGCGTTTTAGCTCCGACTTCTTTTCCATTTTGTCTGCTGCAGTACTGATTGATGCATTCCGGGACTGTGACGAGGGCACACATCCAGTTTGTTCAGATGGCAAACTCCTTAACCTACGACGACTTCAGGCCAAGACTAAAGTATTTGATGCTCTTCTGAGAGAGTTCCTCTTTGCTGATGACTGTGCACTGGCCGCGCACCACCAGGAAGACATCAAGCGCATCACAGATCGCTTTTCAAGGGCCTGTCAACGCTCTGGACTTACAATCAGACTGGTAAGACCGGGGCCATGTTCCAACCTTCACCGTCCGCTGCTGGCTGTGCTCCACCACCACCTGTCGTCATCAACAACACAGGGACTAAAAAACTGTGGACAAGTTCTGCGATTTGGGCAGCACTGTAAACAGCAACGGATCTCCGGATGCAGAAGTGATGTTGCGCATCTCAAAGGCCAGCCCTGCCTTTGGCAGACTCTCAAAGAGTCTGTGGCAAGACCATGGCATCAAATGTGCACAAAGGTCGCCGTAAACAGAGCTGTGGTTCTGAGTGCTCTCCTCTTCTGTTGTGAGACTTGGACCACGTACCGCCGACACATCCAGCAACTCGAACAGTTCCATCTACAATGCTTGCGCAAAATCTGCGGAGAATCCAACCGACATGTCTAGAAGTGTGTGGCCTA
>JADBJO010003746.1:77500-82500 GCA_016801955.1 Conus betulinus
GACTGTAGGCAGTGGGACGCAGAGGAATGTGAAGTCATCAGACACTTTGTGCAGTCCTACTGAAACCTTGTGCAGTCCTATTGAACAAATGGAGTCGTGGTCTCTCGACAAAGGCATTGCTCTGCAGTCAACTGACTTTCGTAGTGTCTGTCCTATCTTCTGTGTGAATCCCCGGGAATGACAGTCACCTTCATGAAGATTTTTATATAGTGAAATTTAAAAAAGAGAGGGGGTTAGTTACCGCCAAGGGCAGAGACAAACAGAGTACAGGACTAGTCTCTGTTTGTGTCCTTGGCACTAACTAACCCCTATCTTTTCAAATTTTGCTTCATCTTCCGCCCTCAGTCACTCCGTTTTGAAACTTTTAGACAGTGATCAAGATTTAGAACTTCTATTTCCCCCCTGCGTGTCTCCCAAGACAAAACTTTCACTCTGAAGATTTTGTCCTCTTCCCTCCTACCCCTCAGCCGAGTATGAAGCATTCCACTAATGCCCACACTAAGCTATCGTCCAAACCGGAAAGTAGACCACTCAGCACCCCCTCATGAATCAAAATTCTGAAACTGACGCTGAGTAATCAACTCTCGAGTCACCATCAGAACACCATACACAGTTTGGAGCAGAAGAATAGTTGTCCTCGTGTTCCCTGAGGGATGAATCCCAAGCCCCTTCAAGCTCTGTGCTGCCCGTGAAATTAAGTCGCTCATAAGACTTCCACAAGCTCCGCAGACGTACTCTGTGTGTCCCTCCACGTCAAAGAGGCCCCCAAGAGAAACGGCATCCCTGACGTATGACGCTGGGAGATTTCAACAGCTTCAAGGTCCCCAGGAGAAACGGCATCCCTGACGTATGACGCTGGGAGATTTCAACAGCTTCAAGGACCGCAGGACTGAAACGGCATCCCTGATGTGTGACGCTGGGAGATTTCAACAGCTTCAAGCCACCCCAGAGAAACTAAGAATCCCTGATGTGTGACGCTGGGAGATTTCAACAGCTTCATTGGACCCCAGTCAGACACGGCATCCCTGATGTGTGACGCTGGGAGCAAGAAAACAGCTTCAAGGACCGCAGGAGAAACGGCATCCCTGATGTATACGCTGGGAGATTCCAACAGCTTGAAAAGACACAGTGACTGATCTCCAGCTGTCTTTATCTGAACTGCAGAGTAGTGTACGTGATGCCAGCACACTGAAGACGATGGGGGTGCTCTTAGTAGAATAAACTGTATAAACGCCATCACCCGACTTGACGCCATTTTCATGACTTAAAGGCTAATTGATTGATTGTCTACAGTCCATACTGAGCTGGACAAACAAGCAACGTACTCAAGCAAGAAAATCACTCGCTGAAGATGTCTCTAGAAGATAGGAAATGTCTATACGGATTTGAAAAAAATGTCTATACGGATTCGAAAAAAAAAAACACACAACCACCAAACCCCTAAAGCCAACTAGATTACGTGATACCAGCACACTGTGTGGCGATGGGGTTTGTTCTTAGAAGTACGCTATCCTCGTGCATCACCAACTATCATGTGTGAACACAAAGGTTTTATGTCCATAATGTATTGTTATCACATCACAGCTAGCAGCCTACACACACACAGTCGGAGGCGCACAGCCCATCAGGGCACACACACACGCACGCACACACACACACACACACACACACACACACACACACACACACACACACACACACACACACACACACACACACACACACACACACACACACACACACACACACATACACATCAGGAAGCGTAGTTGACAAGCAGGGCGTGGGGGGGGGGGGGCAAGGGGGGGGCACCGACCGAGACATCATGGCCAGGATAGGCAAGGCGCGAGCAGCATTGATCATGCCAAAGAAAATCTGGGCCTCAGGAGAGATCAGAAGGACAACAAAATTGCACATCTCCACTTCAAATGTGAAGTCGGTTCTGCTCTATGGCTGCGAGACTTGGAGAATGATCAAGTCAATTCAGCAAAAAATTCAGACCTTCATCAACACCTGTCTGAGGCGCATCTTCAAAATCAGATGGCCAGAGAAGGTCAACAATGAAGATCTATGGAAGCAAGCAGGACAGGAACCAGTGGCCAAGCAGATTCTGTGGAGGAAGGGGCTGGACTGGACACACTCTCAGGAAGCCAGCGTCCAGCATCACACGCCAAGCCCTGACATGGAACTCGCAGACGAAGAGGAAGAGAGGCCGACCTCGCAGCAGCTGGAGGCGAGACACTGATGCAGAGATAAAGAGGGAGGGGACCAACTGGACAGCCATTCAGCGAGCAGCCGAGAACCGAGTGCGATGGTCGGAGGAGTGTTGTGGATGGCCTATGCCCACCCTTGAGCTATGGACCTAAGTAAGTAAGTCATGTATTGTTATAGGTGATTAGAGAGAAAAAGGAAAATTTCCAATTTTCTATTAAAACTGGTAAACGTCACAAACGTAATTTGGTTAACGATTTTTGTGGTACGCTGAGCACCCCTAACGTTTAGAGAACTTGAACGAGCAGAAGAATATGAAGTTAATTTTGTTAGAAAGACAACAGTCACCGAATTCACGTGTTTGGAGATGTGCGAGTGCTTGTGAACTGGACCATGACGAGTCAGACACTGAAAACTGACAGTATGCCTGAAGCTGCCCAAAGATGCAGGTGTTTCATGCGGACGAGGATGACAACTACAGGTAGTGTTTGCTATGCTGTGTTATGTGAGCGAACCTACCGGGCCGCTTTTGGCTCATTATCTGTCTTCCATTCTTTTCCAGAGATTTGTTTGAAGAGGCAGAAGGCCTCAGGTAAATCACTTGTCCTTCTCTTTGTGTAGTGTCTGGATCCCATTTACTTCAGTTGTTCTCTGAGTGAATTCCTTGTGCGATAGGAGTCCATGACTGTGGTGGTAGTGTTTATGCTAGCGAACACGCGCCCATGTCCTTACTTGAAATACGTCTCTGGACACCAGCAGCGCACGCGCCCATGTCCTTACTTGAAAATACGTCTCTCACACACACACACACACACACACACGCACGCACATGCGCGCGCACTCACACACACACACACACATACACACATATGCACACGCACACACTTCTGCACACACACACACACACACACACACACACACACACACACACACACATGGGCCCATGCATACACATACGTGTACACACACACGTGTACACACACACACACACACACACACACACACACACAAATGGTAGGTAGGCACTGAAGGTCTGACCAGCGCGTTGGGCTAATGCGTGGGGTCAGACATCCGCTTAGTCGTAGCCACGAGACCCTCTTCTTCAATTGTCTCATCTTTGTTGTAAATTCATTTATCCATCAGCTTCAAATCATGCGTAGTGTGGTGTGGCGTATATGGACTAGTCAGCACGCAGTGGGCGTCTCCTTGATGAAACTGAAACTGAAACTGTGACATCCAACATCCAAAAATCTGTGGAGCAGAATATGCGTCCATGTCCTTACTTGCAAATAAGCGAAATTGAGTCAACCCCCTCTGTGACACCAAAAAAATGACTCCATCCAATTTTTTTTTTTTCTGGCCCACAGGAAATATAACACAACCGTTTTGTCCCCAGTGATGATACTCCGGACCAACCATCTCAGCCCCGGGAACAGCCAGACCACCGGGAACCCTCTCAACAGCACATCTACTCCATCCAGTCATCTGACAAATCCAGATCTGTTATTAAAGAAGGGCAAAATACACCCGAATCTCTTGACAGCAGAACGCACACAAAGTCGAACGCTAGCAATGCCAGCAATGGATCATGGGGTTACATACAGCAAGAAAAGTGTGCATGATATTCTGTCAACACGTTCAGTGTCTGAGAAAACATCCATTTTACGTATTGGAGACTCTTGTCATTGGAAACATTGACCTGCGCAGAATAACATCCAGACAAGACTTTGTTTCCAAACTCTGTGTCTCAGATATGTTAGTTGATGGTTTGTTTCATTGCCTGGAAAGTTCAAGAGGCGATGGATTCTGCAAAAGAAAGTCTCAAGGTCAGAGAAATAACAGGACACACACAGACCAACAGACAAGGACTGGGGGTGACCAAAACTGAATGGTGGTCAAAGGCCAAAGGAAAAGCCAATAGAGACATGATGATTCAGGAGATGAGAAAAGAAGAAGAAAAAAAGACTCCAAAAAGCAGTCCAGCAGAGCCAGCAAGGGCAATGGACAATGTGGGGGAATGCACTCCAAAGACGTCTCACTTGGAATGACATTTGGCACATGGCCCCTCTTCATTCTCAGATTTGCATATGACCTTCTGCCCTCAAATGCAAAACTGGTGAAGTGGGGATAACAGACGATCCTGCATGCCCCATCTGCCATGAAAAACAAACAGTGGAGCATGTCCTAAGCTCATATAAAGTAGCCCTGGCTCAAAGAAGGTGCGCATGGAGAAACAACCAAGTGCTCAGAGATTGTGCAAGCAGTCTGGGATTGTACCAACACCACAAAAGGGAAAATCAGGACTTCAAAAGCACCCGCACCATTCTTCACGGCAGGAGGAGGCAGCAATTCATGGCCAAGAATAACAATGCCACTCGGAACTTGCAGACACAGCCTGCTGGACGGGGCAGATAACTGGGAGTGCACTGCAGACCTCTCAGAATGGAAGAGTCAACTAGAGATCATCAGCAAGAGTGGCATGAGACCAGAGATAGTAGTCCACTCTCAGTCAACCAAGCAGCTGATTATGATTGAGCTCACGGTGCCATATGAGAACAGAATGGAGGCAGCTCAAATTTACAAGACTGAAAAGTATGCTGATCTGGCAAACAGCCTGAGGAGAGAAGGCTATCAGGTCAAAGTCCTCACTGCAGAAATTGGAGCTAGGGGGGAATGTCTGCATACTGCCTCATGAAACAGCTCTCAGGTGCAGGGAGGGAAAAAGCCACAGCCCTGAAAGCAATGGCAGAAGCGGCAGAGAGGTGTTCAAGCTGGATCTGGTCAAGGAG
>JADBJO010003746.1:87500-135000 GCA_016801955.1 Conus betulinus
CTCTGCCGCAAAAAGTAGGTGTGTGCTGCAAAAAATATTATTACTTGAAAGAGTTTATAAAAGAGAGGTAATCATCAACTTTAGAATACTAAACTCAGGGGGGCTGTTTAGACGAAAAACAAAAAGTGTCTTAGGCTCACCTCGATGCGCTAAGTTGAATGAACCCTCAGCTAAGCTGTACGACCACTACTTTCCCATGAAACTGCGACAAATACACAGTAAGCTCAGCCGATCACAGCCAGAGCAACCACCTGCAAGCCATTTTGACTGCTGATCACGCGGGTGGTCGCGTCATCAATCTCTGTGTGTTTTAGACGAAAAACAAAGGGGTGTCTTAGGCTCACCTCCATGCGCTGAGTTGAATGGAACCCTCAGCTAAGCTGTACGATCACTACTTTCCCATGAAACTGCGACAAATACACAGTAAGCTCCCCTGAGTTTAGTATTCTAAAGTTGAAGATTACCAGAGAGCTTTTTAGCAGGAAGAAATTATAAGTTCGGTTGATTACGAACGGAGTTACGGTTTTGAATCATGCATTAAGCAAATGGAGTCGCTGTTACCGACTTGTGTGTGTGTGTGTGTGTGTGTGTGTGCTGCTTCCCAACCGGGAGAGTGTCTTTACCAACCGGTCACCGTCCCTGCATCCGCCCCGCCCCCCACTCCCACCCGGCAGATTTTTTTTTTTTTTTTTTTTTTTTTTTTTTTTTTGTAAAACCCATTGTTTCCATAAAGCAATTTGTTTTTGGCATAGACCGTGACATGTTTTTAACCATCGAAAACATTCTAATGATATTTTGAAGCTTCTCAATGGTTGATTTGTTAAAGTCAACATTTCACATACTGACTTGCGTGGGGAAAAAAAAACAATTTGAAATGTCGAAAATGTCAGAAACGTTATCATAAAACATTCTAGCATTACATTCATGATGGGATTTGGTCTCGAAATGGCACGTTTGAATCCGGTAAATTATAATGTTCTTAACTTCAAAAATGCATTTGAAAAGTTGATATACCCGGTTTTGTGGGCTGTTTACGTATGTGTGTGTGTGTGTGTGTGTGTGTGTGTGTGTGTGTGTGTGTGTGTGTGTGTGTGTGTGCCCGTTCCCACACGTGCACGCTAAACTTAAAAAAATGTTGGGTTTTTCTTGTCAATTAAAAACGTTAGCCTAAGCAAACTTAGTGGAAGGAAAACCGTTGACATTGACCTGTCCAACAACCTTTGGTATGAACCTGTCATTCATTCTTACAGGACTTTTTAGGCCATGAACGTATATTTTAATGCACTGCTCTTATGCAACAGAGAAATATGACAAAGTGTCTTGCTAAGTATAAAAAACACGAATAGATCCTTTTGTTCGGACAAAGCAAAGCAAATTTTCATCTTTGCGTGGTGAGTTACATAAATGAAACCACTGGAAATCAATAAAAAGCCAGAAATGACACAAAGTGCTGGCGCCCCTTGCCTACTCTACTGGCACAGTAAAACTACCTTTTCGTAGTTAAGCAGATTGCTGGACCGAATGACTACAAAATGAATGTAAAAGGGAAATAAAAGGAATAAAAAAGGATATGGCCAACAAGATCCTCATTGTCCACGCCGGCAGGCAGCTAATAAGTTCTTTTTACCACGTCAGTTCCAGCTGGACGACGGAAACCAGATATTCCGACAATTGCCGAGCCCGTTCGAGTGGACACGAAGTCGGCCGATCCCGATCAAAAACTTCGTCTGCATTGTGCGCGGATGCTATGAAGGCGGAGTGGTGAGCTCGTACAGATGAGTACGATAGTCGGACGTTTATTCTGTTCTTATCTATGGATAGATCACACTTGTTAAATTGAATGAACGCGTTAAGGATGGATTAGAAGGTGAAGAATAGCCACAGCTAACAAAATAAAAGGTGAGACGTTCTATCTAAGGGTAAGTGTTGACCCAATTTTTATTGAGGATGGACAAAGTGACAAGCGAATTTCACATTCAGACCTTTTGAGTCAAAAATTGCAGCGACTATCCCTCAGACTGAAGGGAGTACTCTCTTTCATCACAGAATATTTCATCGGTGACGCAGTAGAATTAGAATTAGTTCTTGTGAAACTTGTGTAAACTTGACGAAGGAAATCTCCGCTCGCCGTCCACGCGTGATCGCGTCAAGAAGTCAGTCGGTAGCCTCCCTTGAGACTTCGGTAAAGTCCGTACGCCTTCGGAATGCTGTGTTCGGGCGTCCAGCTGGAACTGACGTGGTAAAAAGAAGTTAGCCGCCCGGCACACATTTGTTTAGTCTTACAGTGACTTCAGCCAGACACTTGAGTGATTCGAGCAGACTTTCAGTGTGTTCATCGCTGGTGTTTCTTGTACCAGAATATTGTCCCAGTGGTACACCACATTCTAATCCTTTAGCATCCGTCTCATCCCATGTTTCAGAGTGACTCCAGAATCCGCTATCCCAAATGGCATCTTCAAGAATTTCTAGGTACTGTTTGGGGTCATAGCAGTTTTGTCTTAGGTATGTTTTCTTTGGGGATAGGCACTTTTTGGCAGCGCTGTGCTAAGAGGTCGATTTTGGACAGAAATGTATACATTAAATTTTCGGAACAATTCTCGGGCTCTAGACATAGGTTCCGATTTGAAAATTGTCAGCGTGTTTAACTTGCATCAGTCCACACATACGTGGTTTTGTCTTAGCTCTCTTCTTCACAGTCACAGCAGAGAGAGAGGCATTTGGTGAGCTGTTTGACTCTTGGGTCATTGCCATCGTCAACATGTCATTGACATTCTCCTTCAAAGACTTCCAAGCCACATACAGAGTTGGACAAGGTTTCGACTAGACTAGAACAAATGAGGTGATTCTTGCATGGTGCTCAGCTAGTCCTGCAGTTCTCAAAATAACAGTAAAACGATCAGAAAGTTGTTCTTAGAACCTCCAATACCTGTCTTGTGTTGGTTAAAAAGTCTTGTTCTATCTTGACGTGTGTCCCATCTGTCTGACTTCCTGCGGTCATAGTAATGTTTACCACGCTGCTGGTCCTTTTCAAGTTCATTCCAGTCAAACGGAAGCGTCTGTTTAGGGCTTCTGTTGTTACTGAAAGACGTAGCGGTAGCTGTTCTTCAGCTCTGGTTGATCCACCTCTCTCGTCCAAAGTTCTTTCAAGATGGGCCGAGTCCACTCACATTTCTGTCATACGAAAGGGTAACGCACATAGGTGAACAGCAGAGCATTGATGAACCTGTGTCGCTGATCTGGCTGCGCACTCTTTCAGCATGGAGTTCAATGTCCTGTTCAATATTTTCACCAATCCATTGCACATTGAATGATGTGCGGACATGGCAAAATGATAAATGCCCAGTAGCCTCTCTGCATGCAATTTGACATAGACTGGATGGTCAAATCACTTAGATCTTTTCAGAGATTTCTAGTTTGCTGAGAATGACCCCTGCTGTTTCAGCTACAGTCTCTGCATTAGTCTTCTTAGAGGAACAACTTCGGGATACATCGTAGCATAATATACAATTGTCAAAATGTACATGTGTCCAGCCTCACTAACAGACGAAGAGGGCCATTCAGATCAATCGCCACTCGCTCAAGAGGAAAACGTACCCTACATAGAAACGTTGGGAACATTGCTTTTGCCACTGTTTTCTGACACATGTCACAGGATTTGCAGAACCATGTCACGTTCGTCAGCTCGTCAGCACATCTTTCACGGGTATAATACAGATCGGTGTGCATCAGTTTCCTCATTCATCGAGTTGTCAGTTTAAACACGACTGTCAACATTATGTAAGGAAAAGAAAGAGGCAAGACAGTGTTGTGTCTTATAAACGCCGTGAAGATAAAAATGTATAATTTTGTTGGCGTCATGCGACGGTACAGTCATAGCACTGCCGTGGCATTATTGTGTACAAAGGTACGACAACTCCGATCATCTTTACCCTGTGTTGTCGCGTCTGTCGACGTCCTTTGAAGACAACGTTAACGAAGAAGAAGAAGAAGAAGAAGAAGAAGAAGAAGAAGAAGAAGGGAAAGAGGGGGGGGGGGGGGGGGGGGGGTAGGGTAGAGGTGGGTGTGGGAGGGGGCTGGGGGGGTGGGGGGGGTGAACCTTGAAATATATTCACACAAACGTACTGGTGTGGTGGACAGAGTATATTACAATTTGGTCAATAGTAACTGGACGATAGACATTCATACTGTGAGGGATTTGTGCAGAGAAACACATATTGCAGTCTTTCTGCATTGAGCGAAAGGGATACTGGTGTAAAACTGCCATGTAAGCGGTCAAATCAAGGTATGCAAAAATGTATGATGTATCAAAATCTTATAAACTTAAAAAAAAAAAAAATTCCACCGGACGAAAGGAACAAACAAATTACAAGACAAAACACAACGCGTTTCGATCTTTTTGGTCTTGTTAAGGCAAGGTAGACAACATTCAGGACAATGAAAACGAAGGACGTGCAGTCTCTTATCTCCTCATATTAGAATAAAACGAAAATCCATTACGCTTTTGGGATATTTGTTATGTTTTACTATTCAGTGAATTCTGTAGTGTAAAAAAACGTGTGTGAAAGACGTTTGATCAGCATTCATCCCCACACACGCATCCTGCATGAATTACAATGGTCTCCATACTAGAAGTTGAAATCTAATCATAGGCTTTCAAGCCTTCCCTTTATGTAGCGTCCTTTGTCAGTACGCGATCTTACAGAATCTGTGTATGAGTGAAACGCACGTTAGTTTAATACGTTCCATTCTTCACCGTTCTGTCCACGCTGATGGTCTGTGTCCACACTGACTGGTTGTCTGTGTCCACACTAATTGCCTGTGTCCACACTGACTAGTTGTCTGTGTCCACACTGATTCTCTGTGTCCCAGGTATACTACAATCACCAAGATGGCTTCCAGAAGTCGGCACCGTGCGCTCTATTGATTTAATGGTGGCTTATGATGCGTCTCAAACCGTCACAATTCCATCGGATCACGTGATGTTGCTCAGCTTGATCTATCACAATGCCAAGGACTCGAGAGTTCTACAACTCAAAATGGCGTGTCCGGAACCGCCCAGCTGTACCGTGGATGTTTTTCTGACAGATTGGCAGACAGCCCGACAACACTTGTAGAGCATGGGGAGTTTATTTGTGTCTTACACCAGACACGAAAGGTACTCTCCAGTCTACTTCTTCAACGAAGAGTATCGTTTGCTGTTTACATTCTTTCAAGTGAGTCAGTGTGCCTAGTTTGTCTTAATCTGTGAACGTCTGTGTGTGTGTGTGTGTGTGTGTGTGTGTGTGTGTGTGTGTGTGTGCGCGCGCGCGCGCGCGCGCGCGCGTGTGTGTGTGTGTGTGTGTGTGTTGTTATTGCTATTGCTGGCTAGTGGCTGATTTTGATTCACTCACAGCCGCTCATCTCACGGGTGGAGGGAGAGAGAGAGAGAGAGAGAGAGAGAGAGAGAGAGAGAGAGAGAGAGAGAGAGGGCTAATAGATCAAGGGTTAATAGATCAGCCGACACAGAACACTTGTCAGCTGTATTATGCCATAGACAGCAAGACAGCTTCACCTCCCTGTGCCTTCGTAAGACACTGAGGCGTGCGCGTGCACACACACACACACACACACACACACACACACACACACACACACACCACACACACACACAGAGAGAGAGAGAGAGAGAGAGAGAGAGAGAGCATGCAATTGAAGCCTGTAGTTTCTGTGTGAGTCTTCAGAAGCAGCAGAGACCTGTGCAGACTGCTGGTGGACAGTGGAACTGCTCAAGGCACCGCTGGACAGGAACACACAGCCTCCGCCCCCATCTGGCCTGCAACTTCATGGTGCAGTGTGCAGACGGACTGGACGAAGAAGAATGTGGCTATGCCAGGTGTCGCCAGGTAGGCACAAGACTTTTCCATTCACATGTGGAATAAGTGGGAAAGTACACAATTACCTTGTTTCTGCGATATTTGTTGATTATCACACACATGTGTGTGCGCGCGTGCGCGTGCACACACACACAACACAACAACAACAACAGCAACAACAACAACAACAACAACAACACACAGAAGCAAGCAAGCAAAGTAACAAACAAATAAACAGAAATGCTGTCTATAAAAAGATAATCAATTAAAAGTATGATTTACGCAGTAATGAAAAATATGTTCTCTCTCTCTCTCTCTCTGATTTGGGTATAAACAACTTTGGACAGCAGTCATTATCAGAAATGGGTGGCATCATACTGAGAATTGATCAGCTTCTCTGTCACTGTTTCTGCAAAAGCATCATTACAAGTATCTGCTATTACTGCTGGGAAGGTGTGCCACCCATCGAACTCTCTGACTGGAGCCAGCGACAACTCGTGACTAGCATATACCAACATGAGGGCCAAGTACACAGGCCACTCCATTGTTTTCACACTGGGGAGCACTAGAATGGCTTCGTACCATTTACCACTCGGGAAAACAAAAAAAAAAAGGGAACAGCCCGCATCGCAGAAGGCTTGTTCACTCAGCACATCGAGCGTGACACCGGGAAAAGGAACTGGCCGCCTGCTGAAGGCAGTGTCAGGAAACCAACAATGATAACAAGGCTCCTTCCCTCCATCATTCATGAGCAACCCCTTCCCCCCCCACGCTGTCCACCAACCATCTGAGCCACTCCGCTTCCCAACCCCCCTCCCTCGTAATATCGCACCTCTCCATTTATCTCTCCCCCCCCCCCCCCCCCCCCCCCCCCCCCCCCCCCCCCCATAACCCATCCCTCTCCTCTTCCTCGTTCAACTGAACGTCCCCCCCTCTCCACCCCCCCCCCCCCACACACACACACACACACACACACCGTTCCTCTATCAACCACGTGGATTTAGATGATTTTCCACCTGTATCAAAATATCAGCACAGACCCCCTACCACTCGTCTCCCCATTTAGTGTAAAGAGCTCGTCACAATCACGTAACAATGGATGTCATTGTTATATATGCCATCTGAGAGTTCTTTTCATCCTTTTCGTTCATTGTATTATCTCCCCCTTGGCTTTCTCGCCCACCTGCTGCTTTTTCGGCAGTGGCCTGTCCCTCCCTCCCCACCCCATAACAGGCATCCATGATGAAGAAAGTCCTCTGGGACAATGTTCGAGCTCATAGATAATGCACTGTCTGTGACCGTTATAGAATTGTCTACAAGGCCATTGTAAAGTTTTCTGCTCTGTTTTTGACTGTGCATGTTCTCCTGTTCATCACCATGTGCTTTGCTTTGCTCAATTCTTTTTCTTGGTCACTTTGATCGAAACTTGCAGAGTTCATTCTTATGTTTCCTTGCACTGCGCTCTGTTCTGTTTTTCCCTCTGCTGTGATCTGTTCTATTTCAGTGTATTGTTCTATTCTCTGTTTCATTGTCATGTACTCTGTATTGTTCTGATTTGTCATGATGTACTATTTTTTTTTTTTCTTTCTACTATACCGTGCTGTATCAAATTTATCTTATTTCTTGTGCTATTTTCGATTTATATGTAATATTCATTCTCTGGTCCGTGCATACATCTGTACATTGGTATGTTCTGTCTTATTGTGCTGTGTTCTCTTTCATTCTATTCCACTGTACATTGTTCTATTCCAGTGTAATGTGCTCTGTTCTGCTGTATGCTACTGTATATTGCAACGTTCTTTTCCCTTGTTCTACTGTGTTTTGTTCTATGCCACTGTATATTCCTTTACCTACCTGGGCAGTGTCATCGACAAGCAGGGGGCAAAGACGCCGACGTCAGAACAAGGATCGGAAAGGCCAGGGCAGCGTTCGTACAGCTATGGAACATCTGGAGCTCCAAGGAACTGTCAGTCAACACCAGAGTCAGGCTCTTCAACACCAACATCAAAGCAGTTCTATTGTACGGAGCGGAAACCTGGAGAACTACAGTTGCCACCACCAAGAAGGTGCAGGTGTTCATCAACAACTGCCTGCGCAAGATTCTCCGCGTCCGAGGGCCAGACACCATCATCAACAACGAGCTCTGTGAGAGAACAAACCAACTGCCCGCGGAACAGGAAATCAAGGAACGACATTGGGGCTGGATTGGACATACGCTGCGGAAGCCCGCAAGCAACATCACCAGACAAGCCTTAACATGGACCCCCCACGGAAAACGAAAAAGAGGTCGGCCAAGGAACACCTGGCGCAGGGACCTGGAAGCAGACATCAGGAAGATGGGGATGACTTTGGGAACCAGCTGGAGAAAAGAGCCCAGGACAGAGATGCCTGGAGGTTCTTGGCTGGCGGTCTGTGCCCCAGGAGGGGTAATAGGCGATGGTGATGATGATGATGACGACTGTATATTACTAACTCCAACACCATTGTGCTGTGCTCTGTTCTGTTCAGCACCACTGCGTATGGTAATGTTCTATTCCATTATAATAATGTTCTCTGTCCGTTTGTATGCTGCTATACAAGTATGCTGTACTCCATTACTCTGTTCTGCTCTAGGCGACTGTATGTTGCTACGTTGTGTTCTGTCCCCCTGTGCTGTTTTGCACTGTGTCGTTGTCCTGTGCTATGTTCTGTTCTGTTGCCTTGTGCTCTTTTCCATTATATTTTCAATGTACATTGCTATGTTCTATTCTATTGTCTTGTGCTCTTTTCCATTATATTGTCAATGTACACTGCTACGTTCTATTCTGTTGGGTTGTGTTCTTTTTTCCATTATATTTTCAATGTACATTGCTACGTTCTATATCCATTCAGTAGTGCTCTTTATCATTATATTTTCAATGTACATCGCTACGTCCTATTCCATTATGTTGTGTTCTTTTCCATTATATTGTCAGTGTACACTGCTACGTTCTATTCCATCGTGTTGTCTTCTTTTCCATTATATTGTCAATGTAAACTGCTACGTTCTATTCCATCGTGTTGTCTTCTTTTCCATTATAATATTCATATTGTCAATGTACACTGCTACGTTCTATTCCATCGTGTTGTCTTTTTCCATTACATTGTCAGTGTACTTTAATACGTTCTGTTCCATTGGGATATGTTGTCATGATCTTGAGGTCTCGTCTATTCCCCTGTACTGTGGTCTGCTCCTTTCAGTATCATTGTGTAGTACTAAAGTTCTATGCCATTATGACCTGTTCTCTTCTGTCGTATTTTCATAGTCTTTATCACATTCTATCCGATCGTGTTGTGTGCTCTTTTTTTTTCCATGTTTTTCATCCTATGTACTATGTTCTTTTCCATTGTGTTGTGCTCAATTTTGTTCTGTTGCACTGTGTTGTGTTCTGTTTCAGTGTACTGTGTTCGATTTCACTGTATTACGTTCCCTTTCACTATATCATGTTCTGCTTCATTTTGTTGTGTTCTGTTCTGTTTCGTCGTCGTCGTCGTCGTCGTCATCGTCATCATCATCAACATCATCATCATCATCATCGGTTTTTGACGCCCCAATCAACTGGTTGATTACCATGCCGTGCTATGGAGGTTGTGCTGAGATGGAAAGCCAATGTAGGAAGAGAAAGACCTACGACAGCGGAGAAACATAAACACTGGGGGAGCCCTGCTCTACGTGGGTTTTTATCAGCAGACTACTGTCATTTTCGATCTTCATCTGCAAACGAGTTCCAGACTAACTGATCCTGGTTCGTCCTAATAGTGAAAGTGAAACAGGCCCAGAAGTAACTTTTTTTTTTTAAATCACAATTTTACTAGGGAAAGAATGGGGTGGGGTGCGACCTAACCCTACCTTCACTACTAACTATTTCTTAGTTTTTAGTTTTGTGGGGACCCTTGACATGAGAGTGTCAAGGGTTCCAGCCTGCATCTCCGTCTCTGGCAGGTCGTTCCAGTCCCGGATGGTGTTTGGAAGGAACGCATGTTGTCGGTACTGTGCCCTACACTGCAGTAGGCTGAGTTGCTGCTTGTGTCCCCTTCTCTGTCTGCTAGGAGCAGGTGTCTCTAGCGTGTCTGTAGCTTGTCTCTACATGAAGGGACAATAGCCTGGCCTTCCAGAATCTTGTGCAGCATGGCCAGTCTTCAGTCTTTTCAGCGCTGCTGAAGAGAAGGCCACCCCAGTTTGTCAATCATGGCGGTGACACTTGACGTGTTGTGGTACCGGTTTACGACAAACCGAGCGGCCCTTCGCTGTTCTGCTTCAAGTTTCTCAATGTTACGCTGCGCATACGGGTCTCGCACTACGCAGGCATCCTCGAGTATGGGGCGGACAAGGGTCTTACAGGCAGTTTTCTTTTAACTGGTTGGCACTGATCTTTAAGTTTCGCCTTCAGAGCCGAGGGTTTTGTTTGCCTTTGCGGAGACAGAATCAGTGTGCTGATCCCAACTCCGGTCTTTGCTCGTCGTGCTTTGCTGTGCTCTGTTTCTATTGTGTTCTTTTCTGTCTCCAATTCTCCAGGAAGGATTTCAGTTGGAGGCAAGTGCTACATTCTAAGCTGGAAGCAAGGAGCCTCTTACCGTGACTCGCATGATCTGTGCCGGAGGAAGGGAGCTCAGCTGGCAAGTTTTGCGCCACAGGACAACGTGACGGACATTGTTCGCCTGCTGTGGAAAATGTCATCCGTTTTACGTCAAAACTGGGCTGACATTACCGACACGTCTGCTACCTAAGGTGTAAGGTTCTCTACCTCCCTCCCTCCCTCCCTCTCTCTCCTCTCCCTCCCTCTCTCTCTCTCTCTCTCTCTCTCTCTCATACATTCTTATATGTATCCCCAGCTAAGACAGGAGCGCAGACAAAGCATCACATGTTTGAACAGCAACAAAAGTGTATTGATAAATGAAAAAGAAGCATTGAGAAAAGTGTGTAAAATGGCAATGTAAACAAATACACACGTTAAATGAACAGCTAGTAATGATTCCGAAAAAGTCTTTCAGATTTCATTGTCATGGTGGCCAGAAAGCAGCCACATTTTGATTTGTTGCACAATAAAAAACACGCGAAAACTTGCTAGAACAAAGCCAAATGAGCCACAAAGCAGACAAACAACAGACGACTGTACAGGGGAGACCAGATCAGACCCCCACCCCCACCCTTTCTCCACCCCCCCCCCCCCCCCCCCCTCCGATTACATGAGACAGTACAGATTAAAAAAAAGATTTTTGATTCGTGCGTTACACTATAGGTTAGTCGTGTGACACAAGGGAGCGTATTGACTGAACATGGCCCAGGGTTTTGAGTGAAATTTTTAACACTGTTCACGCGATTTGAATATAAACAGGCGTTGACCTGTATCGGTGCGCACTCTGAGAATGGAAAGGCAGAGGCCTAACACATACAGAAGTATGTGAATTGTAGTTGAATGACCGGTACTCAAGCCGTAAGTATCTAATTTTATATTGTGAGAATCTAGATGATTCTCCATTTTGTTTTCAACGGTTTATTGTCGGAACCGAAACTATTTGAAAAATTGAAGAGTTCAAAAAATGTTAAAGTGTAACATGACTGCTAACTGGCTGGCAGTGTTTTGAACTCGTGTTTATCTGGTTTGTTATAGCTGGGCCGACTCCCCGTGCGGTAGAGGAAAGAAGAGACTGGAGATCGGGCACTAAGGTGGATGGCCGGGGGCTGCGCGCGTTCCCGGGCCAAGCTCCGATCCGCGGGAAGATCCAGGTTGGGCAAAAGTTTGTCGCCGACCAGTAGTTGTGATATGTAATGGGCAGTATGGGGGATCCCGCACAGAGGAAGCCAGTTCCGGACACCACAGAGAGTGTGTGTGGACACTTGCAGTGAGTAAACCTGCAAAATCAGTATTGTGCGCAGAAGAAGCGTGCTTGATTGGTTGCACCAGCTGAAAGATTACAGATTATGAAAATATATAAGCTTTGATTGATGCCAGAGTAAAAAACCCCCATGGGATTTTAAAAAGATAAGGAGGGGATGAATCAAAATTGACCCTTTGTTTGCGCCTTATGTGTATGGAGTGGATGCAGTTGTGTGCGGAGGAAAGACGTCAGGTTCGTGTGTGTATGTGCGTGCATGCATGGATATCCAACGTCTGACAGTGGTGACCCCGACTTGGAACTTGTTTTTGTTTCGTACCCCTCCCCTTGGTTGTGATGTTCCCCACCCCATTTTGAATTGGAAAAAAAAAATGATTTGCTTTTTAAGGTATTAGTGAATGTTGTGTGGGAACACATTTGATTATTACGTATAATTACCTTTTCTATTTGGATATACCCCCCCCCCCCCCCCCCTAATTTTTTTTATATTAAAAATTTCCATTTAAACCCCTCCCCATATTTCCTTTCTTGATTTATTATTCAGCAATTTGAACAGAATTTGCTGTGAAATCCCCTCCTCCTTTTGTATTCCCACGTTTTTTTTTTTTTTTTTCTACTGAGTATTTTTAAGGATTTTCCCCCCCCCCCCCCCCCCCCCCCCCCCCCCCCCCCCCCCTCATTATACCCTCCCCAGTACTTTATCATTTTTTTTTTTTGGTAATTTTCTTGTTTTTAAACCCCTTCTTGTACTTATTATTAATTGCATAAATTTTTATTCCTTTCATTATTTTGAATCAGTTTCTTTATATGTATCCATTTCCTGATTTTTTATTTCAAATTTTGAAATAATTTTGTTTTGTAACCCTCCTTTTTTTTTTTTATTGCAACTTTGATTTATACCTACCCTTTGTTGTTGTTTTTTTTTGTTTTGTTTTTTTTTTTTTTTTCTGGAGTGGCAAAATAATTTTTTTTTTTTTTTCCCCAACCCCACTTAAGACTTAGTGTTCCTTTTCATTGTACCCCCCCCCCCCCCCCCCCCCCCCCCCCCCCCCCCCTTCAAAAGTGTCCCTATGTACTTGTGTGTGTGTGTGTGTGTTTTTTTTTTCCTATTCTATTCTATTTTGTGTGCTAGTCCCCGTCTCCGATTATACGGGTGGGCTGTGCCAGTAGGTAGGTAGTCCAGAGGGCTTTTTCTAATTTCTAGTCTTACTTTTTCTTACTGTCTTGGTGATTTCCACTCTGTCTACTTTTGCTGTTTTCTGACTTCATTCTCTCTCTATTTCGTCTTTATCAATAGGCACCTATCTAGTTTGAAATTTTTTTCTCATTCTCATTTCTTAGGTAGGGTTTCTGATAGTGATTGTGTATTATCCCCTTTTTAGGTGTTTGTGTCTTTTCATTGTTTTAATTAATGTTGTTTTAAGATTTTTTTTTGTGTATGTGTATGTGAAAGGATTGTTGAGTGAGTGCCTCTTTTCTATTTCTACCTCTGTTTTGTTAGGGCATTGTTGTTCCATAGGCTGGTGAGCTTCCACCTTCTCTTGCGGGTAGCAAGGGGGCATGGCGATGGGAGACGCTTAGCCTTACGTACGTTTTTTTTTTTTTCGTTTCACAACCTTTTTTCTTTCCTATTATTTGAATTCGATTTTTTTTTCTTCCCCTCCCCTGGCCACTGATTTGATCCAAAAGGGTGATCATTTTGGAGGCCTGTCCAAATAAACAATTTTTTTTTTTCTTGGAAATTCTTCTGGTTTTGCTGTTTGAAAATTTTTTTTTTTTTTTTATTAGTGTGTATAGGAGTGATTGGATTTTGGTGTGAGTGGAAGGAAATTTTATACTGAAACTTTAAATTCATTTTTTTTTCTTTTCTTTTTCAAATTTAAAGTAAATTTTCATTGTTCTTTTCTTTTTCATAAAATTTCATTTTTTTTTTATTATCTTAGAAAAAAATTTTTCATTCAAAATGTCGGCCTTTTGAGACCTACCTGTCTCAGGGTAAGACGTTAGGCCTTGATGGGCCGGACTTGATTCAATATGTCAAACAGTGTGAGGATCGCGCTGAGCGCGCAAGAGAGAGGGAAGAAAAGGATAAAGAGAGGGAAGAAAGGATAAAGAGAGGGAAGAAAAAGATAAAGAAAGACAGAAAGAGAAAGAGAGAGAAGAAGAAAAGGATAAAGAAAGAAAAGAAAAGGATAAAGAAAGGGAGAAAAGGATAGGGAAAGACAGAGAGAGAAGGAGAGGGAGCAGCATGAGAAAGAATTAAAAGCCATGGAGTTAGAGTTAGAAAATAAAAAGGCAGATAGGGATTTTGAGTTACAGAGTAAGAAGCTTCAGCTTGAAATGGAAAAATTAAAAGCTTTTGGTGTAACAGACAATGGTTCTGCGCAGGGTTCTGGTGATGCGAAACCTGTTTCTGGTCGTTCTCCTTATATCCCCAAGATGCCTGTCTTTGATGAAAACAAAGATGAGATTGATGCATTTTTTTGTTTAGATTTGAGAGTCATGCTACTTCTTGCGAGTGGCCCAAAGATAAGTGGGTATTGTATATTGCGTCTCTTTTCAAGGGCAGTGCGTTGACGCTGTATCATTCTTTGGCAGCGAAGGATACTTTAACATGGGATGAACTTAAGGATGAATTACTTAAGCGTTACCGGTGTACCGCCGAAGGATTTCGCGAGAAATTCCGTACCGTGCGTCCGGAGAAAGGCGAGTCATTTCCTGCGTATTTGATTCGGTCTGCGCATTTTCTTGATCGGTGGATTGACTTGTCCAAAACTAAAAAGGATTATGCGGAACTTCGTGATCTGTTTTTTTTTGCGTGAGCAGATTTTAAACAGCGTTTCAAAGGACTTGGCTGTGTTTTTTCTAAAAGAAAGGTCGTTGCGCGAGTGCTGAAGAAATGTGCGAGCTTGCGGAACAGTACAGGACTGCGCATCCTGATCGGACGTTTGCCCCCAAGGGAACGGACACGGTTTTTGATGTAAATGTCGCGCTTCCTTCGCACATCACCAAAACAGTGTTGGTTCAGACCGTGGATTTGGCTCTTGGCGTTCAAATCAGAACCGTAATCGTTACCGTGGAGGTCAAAATTCCCGCGGTGGTCAAAATTCTCGTAGCGGACGGGATCATGGCAGCCGGTTTGAACAGTCTGCTACCGGTGGTGGTCAGCAGTCTGGTCATTTGGGTGCAATACCGGTACACCTAGAGGTGGTCAAACAGCGTCTCTAACTCTCGGTATCCGCGTAACCGTGGCCGACAGCGCGGACAGGCTCATAATACCTCAGGTACACCCGCAGGTTGTTACAATTGTGGTTGCTGGTTTCATACAGCTCGGGATTGTCCATCTGTAGAGCAGTCAGCAGTGAATGTGCGGGTATGTCAGACAATGTTTCGGATCCATCTACTGTAGCCCATTCGATGGTGTCACATGTTAACACTGACGGCTTACTGGTTGAGTCAGGAACTGTCAATGGGTTTCACTGTTCTGTGTTGAGGGACACAGGTTGCACTACTGCGGGAGTGCGCCGTTCCTTTTGTTCTTCCACACCAGTTCACTGGTGAAGAACAACATTGTCGTTCTCTTTGGAGGTAAGATTGAGGTTTTCCCTCTTGCTGTGGTCTCAGTTAGTACACCTTACTTTGAGGGTGAGGTGCTTGCCTGTGTTATTGAGGACCCAGTAACGGATCTCATTCTTGGTAATCTTCCAGGTGTTACTTCAGCATGTTCAGGTGCTGGTGGATCTTTTGTCCCATGTAATGTGACTACTCGTTTACAGGCAGACAAGGAGAAACAGTTGCCTGTACCGTTGTCAGTGCCTGATTTGTCTGTGCTGGATGTACAGCCTAAGGAATTTGCTGCTATGCAGAAGTGTGATGCCTCTTTGAGTCATTTGTTCTCTTCAGTTGTAACTGACGTACCTTCCCCTTTGACTAAGCCTGTTTTTGTTTTTTTTTAATGATGTTCTATGTCGCTTGGTCAAGGACAAAGGTGAAGTTAAGCGTCAGGTGGTAGTTCCTCAGGAGTTACGTAACGTTGTGCTTCATACTGCGCATGACAGCATTTTTTCTGGTCATTGTGTGGATCAGACGTACTCTACAGCGAGTTCTTGCATCGTTCTTTTGGCCAGGAGTGTCTCAGTCAGTCAAGGAGTGTTGTCGTTCATGTGATACTTGTCAGAAGACTGTGTCTCGTCGTAACCGCGTCCCTTGTGCGCCGTTGCACAAGATGCCGTTGGTTTCAGTACCTTTTGAGAAGGTAGCGATGGATTTGTTGGTCCTTTGGAGGTGTCGTCTTCTGGCTTTCGGTACGTTCTGACGTTGGTGGATACAGCTACTCGGTTTCCGGAGGCTGTCCCACTCAAACGTATTGATACAGTCACTGTGGCGGAGGCTCTTCTTCTATTTTTTCAAGGTATGGTTTGCCTTCCGAAATTCTTACTGATTGTGGTACTCAGTTTGTTTTTCGGACCTGATGAAGGAAGTGTACCGTCTGTTGTCTCTATTTCTTCTGTTACCACTACTCCATACCACCCTCAGTCTAACGGGATGGTGGAAAGGTTTAATGGCACCTTGAAGTCCATGCTGAAGAAGGTTTGTCGTGACTGTCCCAAGCAGTGGGATCGGTACATTCCGGCTGTTCTGTTTGCATATCGGGAGTTGCCGAATATGACTTTAGGGTTTTTCTCCTTTTGAGTTACTTTTCGGTCAATCACCCCATGGTCCTATTGCTTTGTTAGCTGATAAGTGGACTGGCACACAGATGACTGACGATGACAAAAAACGTTTACCAATATGTACATGACTTGCACAATCGGATACTGGACAGTTGTGCTCAGGCACAACAGACCGCTGACAGTCAGACCGACAAGTATAAGGTGTACGCAGACAGAAAAAGAGCTCTCCTCGTTCATTGAAAGTGGGTGATCAGGTTCTTGTTTTGCTCTCTGATGAACAGAATAAGTTTGAAGGTTTCCTGGAAAGGGTCCTTTTCTTGTGAAGGAAAAGTGTTCACCTGTCAACTATCGTATTGACATGCATGGAAAGTCCAACGTTTCCACATCAATATGTTGAAAGAGTATGTGGTTCGGACGAATGTTGCTGTCAATTTCGATGTTGCTCTTTGTGTTCCTCAGGGATTAGACTCTGCGTCTGCATTGTCTAATGAGTTACCTGTGGATTGTGTTGTTTCCACTGGTGTTTCGGATGCAGAGTGTTCACATTCCCCTGTTTTTCCCCCGTTCGTTGGGTTTACAGGATGTACATTGTTCCTCTGTAGGAGTTGTACAGGATGTGAGTGACGATGACGTTTCATTACCTACCTTGTCTGTTCAAGGCGAGACGTTTCGTGATGTAAAGGTTGCTCCTGAGTTGTCAGACACTCAAAAGTCTCAGTTGATGAGTGTGTTTTGGAGATTTTTCTGATGTCTTGACAGATACACCAGGGAAGGCTGTACAGGTAGATCCACACTGTATTAATCTGACTACTGATGTTCCTGTTAGGGTCAAGTCTTACCCTTTGCCTTTTGCAAAGAGGGAGATCATTCAGAGAGAGGTTCAGGTTATGTTGGATCTTGGAGTGACTGAACCGTCTGTATCACCGTACAGTTCTCCAGTCGTTCTGGGTGGGTAAGCCTGATGGCTCAATTCGATTCTGTATCGATTATCGGGCTCTCAATAAGGTCACTGTGTTCGACTCTGAACCGATTCCAGATGTTGAGGATATTTTCTGTCGTTTGTCTGAAGGTCGGTATTTTGTCAAAGTAGACCTTGCGAAGGGATACTGGCAGATACCTATGTTGCCTCAGGATAAGGAAAAGACTGCGTTTCAAACTCCTTTTGGGTTGTTTCAGTGGACGAGAATGCCTTTCGGGTTGCAGAACGCACCAGCTACATTCGCAAGAATGATGTGGAAGCTGCAGTTGTATCAGTTTTCAGCTGTAAGTTTTTTTGATGACATTCTTCTTGCAGCTCGTCTTTGGCAGCAATTGTTGGACTACTTACGCATGCTTTTGACCCGTCTCAGGTTGTTTGGGTTGACAGCTCGTCCGTCAAAAGTGCTGGCTGGTTTTCAGGAGTTGGAGTTTTTGGGACATATGATTTCCGTTGGTCATGTTCGTCCGGAAGTTAAGACAGTGCAAAAGATTTTGTCTGTGGGTAAGCCAACTACGAAGAAGCAGGTTCGCTCTTTGTTGGGTCTTTTGTCCTACAATCGCAGATATGTTCCTCATTTTGCTAGTCTTACTGCACCTTTGACTGAACTGACTAAGGGAGATAAGAAGCGTCAGATTGAGTGGTCTGATGAGTGTCAGAAAAGTTTGGAGAAGGTTCAAGCTGTACTCAATTCATTTCCTGTGTTACTTCTTCCTAACTTGGATGAAGATTTTGTCTTACGTACAGATGCTAGCAGTAAGGGCATGGGTGCATGTTTGCTACAGGAAAAGTCAGGACTTTTACATCCAGTGCAATACGCTAGCAAAACGTTTTCTGCGGTGCAAGAGATACTCGACTATTGAAAGGGAGTGTCTTGCTTTGGTCTGGGGACTGGACAAGTTTGCTAGGTTTTTATCATCAGGGAGACCTTTTGTTTTGCAAACTGACCACAGACCGTTGACATTTTTGAAAGCGTCAAAATAAAAAAAATAATCGCCTGTTAAGATGGGCATTAAGCATTCAAGAGTACTGTTTCACTGTTGAGCCTATCTCTGGGACATCTAATATTTTCGCAGATTTGTTGTCCAGGGAGTAGTGCTATACCATGTGTTTTATGGTTTGCTGATGCTGTATTTTGTATTTGTGATTGATCATTGCTTATTCATTTCTGTCTTGTAAGCTACAGTTAGCTACAATTTTGGATGAGTATGGTCTACACAAGATACAAGTCTAAGAATTGTGTATATACACTATTGCTGTATCATTTTGTGGTCAAATTGTCTGTATTTCTCTTACTTGCGTTCATGGGTGAAAATGATTTGGTGTAGTGTCATTGTAAATGACCATTTGCAGATTGGCTGCTGTGGATGTTCATGGTCATGTAGATAATTTTGAACCATGATTGGCGATTTTAATGTGTGTCTCATGCTATTGATACACGATGGATTTCTTGAGGTTGTCTTTTGAAAGATCACTGCATATTTTGATATCTTCGTGTGGGTGCTTACTGTTTCATCTATGCATATAGTGCAGTTCTTAATGGTTTCATCTTGCATATTCTATTGGGTTCGGCAGGAACTGTATGGATCATGCAAGTGTTGTGCGTAAGATGTGGATTATGTATTTTGGAGATATTGAGGTGATCCATGGATAAAAAGTGTTGATTCCTTTGATGAATATACTTTGTGCATTTGATATGTATATATAGTACTTCTGGTTTTGGGTTCCTCAGTGGGGTATCCTTTTGCAAGATTTCTCCGGTGGAAAAATCTTACTCCGGGAAGGGGGGTGTCATGTAATGCGGAGCGATATTTCGTATGCTACGCGATTACATGAGACAGTACAGATTAACAAAAAGATTTTTGATTCGTGCGTTACACTATAGGTGAGTCGTGTGACACAAGGGAGCGTATTGACTGAACATGGCCCAGGGTTTTGAGTGAAATTTTTAACACTGTTCACGCGATTTGAATATAAACAGGCGTTGACCTGTATCGGTGCGCACTCTGAGAATGGAACAGATGATTTAGATGAAGAAGAGGCGGACTGTGCCCATTGATAAAGGCAGAGGCCTAACACATACAGAAGTATGTGAATTGTAGTTGATTGACCAGTACTCAAGCCGTAAGTATCTAATTTTATATTGTGAGAATCTAGATGATTCTCCATTTTGTTTTCAAACGGTTTATTGTTGGAACCGAAACTATGTTTGAAAATTGAAGAGTTCAAAAATGTTAAAGTGTAACATGACTGCTAACTGGCTGGCAGTGTTTTGAACTCGTGTTTATCTGGTTTGTTATAGCTGGGCCGACTCCCCGCGGTAGAGGAAAGAAGAGAGACTGGAGATCGGGCACTAAGGTGGATGGCCGGGGGCTGCGCGCGTTCCCGGGCCATGTTCCGATCCGCGGGAAGATCCAGGTTGGGCAAAAGTTTGTCGCCGACCAGTAGTTGTGATATGTAATGGGCAGTATGGGATCCCTGCACAGAGGAAGCCAGTTCCGGACACCACAGAGAGTGTGTGCGGGACACTTGCAGTGAGTAAACCTGCAAAATCAGTATTGTGCGCAGAAGAAGCGTGTTTGATTGGTTGCACCAGCTGAAAAGGATTACAGATTATGAAAATATATAAGCTTTGATTGATGCCAGAGTAAAAAACCCCCATGGGATTTTAAAAGATTAAGGAGGGATGAATCAAAATTGACCTTTGTTTGCGCCTTATGTGTATGGAGTGGATGCAGTTGTGTGCGGAGGAAAGACGTCAGGTTCGTGTGTGTATGTGCGTGCATGCATGGATATCCAATTAACAAAAATGAACATATTTTAAAACTAAGACTACCATTTGAGTTCAACTCATTATTTACGAACAGTTTTAGAACTTCTGGCTTTTACCTGCATGTTCTTTCTGTTTCAGGGTACAAGGACTACTTGATGTGGACAGACGGGACCGTGGCCCATGCCGTACATACAATGCGGTTTGACAAAGACTCCATGAAGACAGTATGCAGCGTACTCGGCATGTACCAGACACGCACAACAGGTCCCCGCAGATTTCTTTCTCTCTGGACCTCAACAACTGTACTAGTAGATTGTCACAGACACAAAAATATGTTCTCGTATTTTCTTTGCACGCTGGACACACCTGATGATGAGACAACTACAGTGAAAGCTGGACAGCTAGATTCACGTAGCTCTGCTTTAAATTCACGTTTTGTCTCCTGCCCTTCCCATCACAAGACACACTCGTTTTTGGCCTGCAGTGGTGCCGCTGCCTGCTGGGGAAAGGACGCCCTGCACTTCAGCTCTGACAGCGACGATCGGGAAGTCCCTTCCCCTTCTTCCTGCCCTGCACCACGAATGACGTCACTACCGCCGTATTACGCATGCGCCACGGGAAGTGGCTGGGTGTCATACACATTTGTGTGTGACCACCGGCAAGATTGTAGGGACAATAGTGACGAGTCGGTCTGTGATTTTGACGCCTGTCGGGGCAACAACGAACGGCAATGTGGAAGTGACAGACAGGTATGCTTCTCTATCCTAGTTAAAAACTATTCAGATTTGTCATGGTGCAACTGCTATGACGAGACAAAAGAACTCCCATTAAATGACACTACGGTGGGGTGTTTGATAATGTTGATGACAGTGATCAACAAAGGTGAATTGATCCACAAAGAGAAAATCTTGATTACGGTAGAAAGTTCAAAGTCTTTAAAACGCAGCAGATTTTCAGATGAGGATGTACAATGACCATCAGATTAGATCCAAAACAAAAACGTGTCCATCTAATACACTTTCGCAAATGCTGTACCATTCACTTTCAATTCACTCTCTTCACTCTGCATTTTTCCGCACCCAAACCACGACCATACACAGATCATCAAATCAAAAGTTGCAGAAACATGGTGCAGCCCAGTTACTCGACAGGATCAAGTCGATGGAATGTTAAAAAAATCATGACGTAGTACAGCCTATCGAAACGTGTAGAACTTTTTAAAAGTGCCGAGAGCCATTACGTATTATAGCCAGTAGTCAACTGTCTCTCTAACCTTCTTGTCTCAAAGCATTCAAGAAACAATTTGTAGAAGCTTTTAGCACGTTCAGCATTATTCTGGAAGTCTAAAGTGATTCCTGGCATTATCACAGAATTTCTGCATACGTCATTGGGTAAGTGACGTCACTTGAAACGTAAAACATATAAAGTAAAACCCAAAGTACATAGATCAGAATCATCCGAGACTAGAAGACGATCTGTTTGCAGCCCAGCGTACAGAGCATGCTGAAGTAACGCTGTGGTATAGATTAACTCGCCACCCGGAAATACCATTGCCATCAGTCTGAAAATTAATTTTACAGGAGGCAAGCAACTTAATCATTTCAGCCAACATTTCTCAAAATATATCGGGTTTTCGCACAGTGCATCGTTATGAATCAATACACTATCCTGTTTTAAAAACGTTTTTGAAAACAAAACAAAAAACTTTAAGTCCAATTTTAACCAAATGACTATTCTTTAATAAAAAAAAATTGAAAAGAATACTACTGCAACTTAACTTACGGTGAATGTCCTGAGAAATAGGCACAAAAAGCCTGAGGTTAGACAACTTGACCGCGTTTGTATTCTTGTTGAGAGGGACAAGACAAATCAAGAAGTACAAGAGTTCCGAATTACGATATATACATTGCGGAGTGTATAGATTAGATATGGCGCCATGGCGAGTTTCCATTCAAAGATGCATCTGTTCGATGTTTTCCATTCAAATGCTAAGAGTATTCGCACTCATTCATTTAACAATATGTTTGCCTCTCTCTCTCTCTCTCTCTCTCTCTCTCTCTCTCTCTGAGAGTTTGTGGATGCTTGTTTGCATGTTGTGTGTGTGTGTGTGTGTGTGTGTGTGTGTGTGTGTGTGTGTGAGAGAGACAGAGAGAGACTTTGGATTTAATATAAAAGATATGTATGATCACACATTTCAACTGGTAAACAAAAATTTGTCCTGTCTGAGAAACACTTGAAAGAAGAATAGTTAACGTGCAGACAAAAAACAGACGTATGAGCAGGGACTCATGCCTATTAAACAGTTACTATAAAAAAAAATTGAAAAGCTTCTTTATTTCAATAAAGTTAAAATAAGATATTCGTGTTTAGATATCTGAAGCAGTAAAAAAAAATGTTTCCATGAAACAGTTTTTCAAAACATTGGTTGACTTTCAGACAGAACCAACTTAACTGCCGGCGTCCCATGCCTGTTAGACATTTACTATTTATTGAAGAAAAAAAAAACACTTTGTATTTCAACAACGTCAAAATAGAACATTTATGTTCACAGATTTGAACTGCTTAAAAAATTATATCCTGTCCATGAAATATTAGCAGGATTCAAAAGATATGGTTGACGTGCAGACGAATGTACTTTTAAAATGCATTTACGCTCTGATGTTCACACATTTCGATTTGAACAAAATACACATGCCATGAAAACTACCGTTCCGTTTAACAGAACAGTCAACCCCCCTAATTGGAGGCTGCCACAGTCGAGTCATCCACCTATTTGAAGGCTATCACAGTATAGTCATCCCCACCATTTGAAGGCTACCACAGTAGAGTCATCCCCACCATTTGAAGGCTACCACAGCAGAGTCATCCACACCATTTGAAAGCTACCACAGTAGAGTCATCGCCACCATTTGAAGACCACCACAGTAGTCATCCCCACCATTTGAAGACTACCACAGTAGTCATCCCCACCATTTGAAGGCTACCACAGTAGAGTCATCGCCACCATTTGAAAGCTGCCACAGTATAGTCATCCTCACCATTTGAAGACTACCACAGTAGAGTCATCGCCACCATTTGAAGGCTACCACAGTAGAGTCATCGCCACCATTTGAAAGCTACCACAGTAGAGTCATCCCCACCATTTGAAGGTTACCACAATAGAGTCATCTCCACCATTTGACGGTTTCCACAGTAGAGTCATCGCCACCATTTGAAGGTTGCCACAGTAGAGTCATCGCCACCATTTGAAAGCTACCACAGTAGAGTCATCCCCACCATTTGAAGGCTACCACAGTAGAGTCATCGCCACCATTTGAATGCTACCACAGTAGAGTCATCCCCACTATTTGAAGGCTACCACAGTAGAGTCATCCCCACTATTTGAAGGCTACCACAGTAGAGTCATCGCCACCATTTGAAGACCACCACAGTAGTCACCCCCACCATTTGAAGGTTACCACAGTAGAGTCATCCCCACTATTTGAAAGCTACCACAGTAGAGTCATCCCCACCATTTGAAGACTACCACAGTAGAGTCATCCCCACCATTTGAAAGCTACCACAGTAGAGTCATCCCCACCATTTGAAAGCTACCATAGTAGAGTCATCCCCACCATTTGAAAGCTACCACAGTAGAATCATCCCCACCATTTGAAGTCTACCACAGTATAGTCATCGCCACCATTTGAAGTCTACCACAGTAGAGTCATCCCCACTATTTGAAGGTTACCACAGTAGAGTCATCCCCACTATTTGAAGGTTACCACAGTAGAGTCATCCCCACCATTTGAAGTCTACCACAGTAGAGTCATCCCCACCATTTGAAGGTTACCACAGTAGAGTCATCCCCACCATTTGAAAGCTACCACAGTAGAGTCATCCCCACTATTTGAAGGTTACCACAGTAGAGTCATCCCCACTATTTGAAGGTTACCACAGTAGAGTCATCCCCACCATTTGAAGTCTACCACAGTAGAGTCATCCTCACCATTTGAAGTCTACCACAGTAGAGACATCCCCACCATTTGAAGGTTACCACAGTAGAGTCATCGCCACCATTTGAAGGCTACCACAGTAGAGTCATCCCCACCATTTGAAGGTTACCACAGTAGAGTCATCCCCACCATTTGAAGGCTACCACAGTAGAGTCATCCCCACCATTTGAAAGCTACCACAGTAGAGTCATCCCCACTATATGGAGACTTCTACTGGACATGAGGGCTGGTTAAGCATCACTGGGCAAAGATCTGAAGTACTGGTGATATCACTTTGGGACGATATTTGTGTCACAGAGACTGATCAAGTATTTATATGTCTTCTTGGTAATCGGATATGGGGATAGAAAGCTTTTGTAATGTTTTCCAGGTCAGTCTTAGCAGGATTAGGTATGGTTTGGACAGTTCTTGGTTTCTGCACGAGGATGAGCTGGCTGTAATCTGCTGAGATTGGTTCTGTTGATGACAGCTTGCATTTCTTTACATCCAGCCACCTGATTTTCTCTATGGATGTCGACTGATCCAGCTTCTCAACGAACTACAGAGGTGCATGTCGCTTGGCTGTTATCATGTTCTGTACTCACTGGCTTGGAGTGTACACCAATATGTGCCTGCTTCTCCTTTCACTAATGGAATGCATGCTGTCACCTTCATTCTGACTATGACCACTTGCAAATAAAATATGCTCTATTTCCTCAAACTGAACTTGCTCAGGTCAGACCACAGCACGGTAAGGAAGCTTTTGTTTCCATTTCGTTTCCACAGCTGTTTGAAGACAAAATCATTTTCCTCACACTATCTTTGCTGATGCGTTCCAGGTATAGGTAAACACACAGGGCAATTTCATTGGATCCCCTCTCACTGCTGTAGTTTCTGCCCAGACATTACAATATCCTTGTCGGTGTCTATATTCGTACGCGGTCAGGTCGTACTTGTTCAGTTTTCCTCTTGTAATGCAGACGTGACTCAACACCTGATGGGGCAGGCAAGACTTCTTCAAGGTCAAATACTGCAGCTGTAAGACTTGAATTACCTTTTAAACTTTCGTTTTACTTCATTTTCAATTGTCTGCTTCTTCCTTGAATGTGCGTTTTGTATTCTGCATCTCCTGTCTGTGTGAAATACCTATACTAATAGACAGCACAAATATGACATTGGGTTTTCATCCGTTTATGGAAACTGAAGTTAAATTAACGATTAATCACATTCCTGGAGGTGGTTTCACTAGCTGGGGTTTGCATCCTTCCTTTTTTCAATTTCCAACGTACCGATCATCCATTTTTTTGCAGACTAAGGGAACTTTCCAAATTATTCTCCCGTAGAATCTTTCCTTGCACAGTGACTTTCAACTTTAGGAAAGCTGTTGGTGTGCCGTCTCATCTCCGCCTTCTCAGTGTCCTTTGAGCTGCCCCTTTGGTTTTGTTTCCTCTCTTCTCTGTGTCACATGTACCTAGACTGTCTTTCAGTCAGGGATGTGCCAACAGATATCAGAGATAACACGAGTATCAAGAAACACCTTCTTTCAAACTCTCACTATCATCCCATGAATATGCAGAAAGTATTCACTTGTGGAACCTCTCTTCTCTTAGATTTGGCTTCGTTGTTGTTGTTGTTTTCTCGATTTTGTGGACTGTATTACAAATACGACCCAGTTTCCAGAAACTGCTGAAAAATTGTTCGCTTTCGTCCTCTGGTATTTTTGCTTTGCACTTATTCCTACACAAATCCCCGCACCCTGATTTCAGCTTTTCTTTTTTTTTTTTTTTCTGGGGTTTTTCTGTCCTCGAGGCATACGATTGTCCACTGTTTCTTAAATGCTTTCTTACATTGACTTTACAGATATCATCATTTCAGAGTCCTTTTCTGGTCTGCCTTGGCTTGTCCTGAGTGGGAAAGGGCATGGACTTCTTGTTTGGGAATAACCTACAACCCCTGGCAACACTGTCATTTAAAAAATCGTCCGAGACTCTACACCTTTTTTTTTGTCTGGTTCTCATTTGATCTGGCTTTACCATTTCTGGCTAGTTTTCATCAGATGCATGATTTCCTGTTGTAAAATGTCATCTACTTTGCAATGAGAAATGTAATCGTCCTCATTATAGCTCATCTCAGACGATGAACATTCAACAACTGTCATTTCTGCCTTTGACAGAACACATTCATCGCCGTCACTTATATGGTCTGACAAAGCTTCTGGCTCAGTACTTTCAAATGACAAACCCTGTTTTTGAGTGTTGCAAATGGGACAATATAATTCAATCCAGCATCCATTGAATGCCTGGCTTAATTAACAAATGATGGGTCATTACCTCTTCTTAGTGACTGAATGGAATGTCGTCTTCACCTTGTCTGCAGTGACTAAGTAAAATGTCATCGTCATCCTTACGTTGTCTAAAGTAACCAGTTCTCATCCGCACCTTGTCTACGACTCCTCAAGGGAATGTTATCCTTATCCTCAGCAGGCGACTGTAAATTACAATGATCACAAATCTCTCCTGTCCAACAGTCTCTTCCGTCATCTCAACACAGGCACGTGCATTCAAAATTTCAAAGTCTGTGACGACATCTTCAGCAAATAAGAGACATCATGCATAAAACTGATCAAATTTTCAAAATCTTCATGCTTAGTAACGCAACCAAGACCATCAGGATGGCACAAGCCTCTCTCATCCCTACTATGTGAATCAAATCCATAACATGCGCTTCGAACTTTAATAATGCCACCACTGTAAGATAAAATGTCACCCTCCATCCGTTCAAAGGCATGTTACTGGGTTCTGGGCAGTCAACCCTCGATAGAATAAACATGGAATCTTACAAGTAGTCAAGTCATCGAATTTGGGTGAATCACTATTATCTCTGTGCCTTCTTCTCTTATGTTGCCAAGCTCACTATTGTGGGTGTTATCGATAACATGGCAGTTTGTACAGCTTCACAGGCCAGACGAAAGGCTACATTGTGAGCGTCAGCTGTGAACAAGTACAGTGTGAACAAGTACAGCGTGTCTCCCTCATGCAGTACGAAGTGAAGACAGTGCGTGGTCCACAGAGACACATCCTTGACACAGTGATGTGCCACTGCACGCATGACCATGGCCGTCCCCGGCCTCCCCCAGCCCCCTCCAGTCTGCCATCCCCATGGTGACAGTTCTCCCCCAGCCCTCCAGTCTGCCATCCCCATGGTGACAGTTCTCCCCCAGCCCTCCAGTCTGCCATCCCCATGGTGACAGTTCTCCCCGAGCCCTCCAGTCTGCCATCCCCATGGTGACAGTTCTCCCCCAGCCCTCCAGTCTGCTATCCCCAAGGTGACAGTTCTCCCCCAGCCCTCCAGTCTGCCATCCCCATGGTGACAGTTCTCCCCCAGCCCTCCAGTCTGCTATCCCCAAGGTGACAGTTCTCCCCCAGCCCTCCAGTCTGCCATCCCCATGGTGACAGTTCTCCCCCAGCCCTCCAGTCTGCCATCCCCATGGTGACAGTTCTCCCCCAGCCCTCCAGTCTGCCATCCCCATGGTGACAGTTCTCCCCAGCCCTCCAGTCTGCCATCCCCATGGTGACAGTTCTGACGGACGTGGATTCCCGTGGCTGGCAAACACTGATAGATAAAGAAGAAAGCAAAGCTGGAGAGCTCAAGGAAAATTCAACTCTTGAAAAACAAAATAATGAAAATTAGCGATAAGGGATTTGAGGAGATCGGGTTATTTATATTGGTGACAAGGAAAACGAAGGGGGTAACATGCTCATTTTTCTCTGCTCTAATGGCTTTGAAGTAAGTCTGTCACAAAAATTGATGTGCTAGATGATATTACTGCTGGCTGCTTGCAGAGGATTACTGTCTAACTTGCTATGTTCATGTTGAACATATAGGTGAGATCTTGAGGTTTATTTACTTACATATTTGGTGATTTGCTGCTTCACGTGCAAGTTTGTGGCGCTGAACAACAGCAGGAAAGTAGTTTAAAAAATGGTGAACCAGAACTAAAACGAAAGACATTGAAAGTGAAGAGTTAACTGAAATAGACTCGTCGTATAAGAGCAAAGAACATGCATTCCATGCAAAGTTGTTTTCTTTTAATCTCACGAGTTTCAAAATAATAGAAGTGTAAACTGGAGAAAACGTTTGTTTGTGAAAATGAAAGGGAAACAAAATCTTCAATACAAAAAATCGTAAGCTTACATCCGACACTAGAATTTCAACACATCTGAAAGAACAGAGATGCATTTGAGGTAATTCAGCTTACCGCAATCTTATCCCCACAAGATATACTGCGAGTTAAGTTATAGTGCAAGTAATTAATTTGACAGCATGCTTCTATTTAAGATAATGGGATTGGGACTTGGCTAAGTTATGTCCCTTAGCCCCCCCCCCCCCCCCCCCCCCCCCCCCCCCCCCCTCAGGTAGCATGTCAAAAATGTCTTCAAAAATGAAAAAAAAAATCGAGTTACCGCAGTTTATTTCCAGGCGACAACATGTTCCCCACTATAAGTGAGCTACCGTTACATGCTTTTAAATAGATCTAGTTTTTATGAATGTATACCAATTGATGCTAAACTGTTTTCTTTGGCCCGTGGATTCTGGAGAAAAAAAAAATTCACGATACTTGAGGACTCCAAAGACAGCGTTGTGAGACCAGTCCAACCCAAGCTAAAGGCTGGCAGAAAGTGGAAAGTTCGGGAGGCAGTGGACGTGGCAGAGGAATACCTCAAGATCAAGGAAACTACAAAGCCACACAGGTAGACGGGCTTGGTTCAACAGAAATGGCGTTCGAAAGCAAAACGGAAAGGCAGAGACAGACATGAAGGGTATAGGGGAGTTGAAGAAAGAAGAGGAGGACGCCAAGAGACCCAGAAGGCAATCCATCGAGGCCAGCAAGGACAGTGGACTACGTGGGTAAACGCACTCCAAGGAAGTCTCACCTGGAACATGTGGCACATGGCGCCTCTAACAGTCAGTATCGTCCTCAGATCTGTGTGTGACCTGCCTTCGACTTCAAACCTGGTCAAACGGGGGAAATCAGGTGACCCTAAGGAGGTGTAGGTAGGGATGATAGTGGCATCTCTCCATGATTGAGATCAAGACGCTTTTTTCTAGCTGTTGTTGAAGATGTCGATTAGCGTTTTTTCTTACAGATGATCCAAGATGTTGCAACATCTTATTTGTAACGTCGTCAAGTCCTGGTGATTTCTCTTTTTGTTGCCGCTTTTTATCCCTTCGTTGAGTTTTGTTACTTTGCAGGGTTGTAATTTCGTTCTTAAACTCATTCTGTGTAAATCTAATTGCGAGTGGTATGATGATCCACAAAATAGTGCAGTCGTTTGCCCAGTGTGGCGTGATTTTTACACAGATCATGGCCTTAGTGAGACAACAACCTGGTAAAAATGTATGGAATGATTCTAGTGTTCATGTTTAACCAGCCTCGGTGGAAAATGAGAACTTTTCGTTATTCCCTTGCAAGGTAACATTCAGAGATCTGTATGTGACATAGTTCAGTGTGTTTGTTTCATCTAGGGTGTATCACTGCGTGCAGACTAGTCTTATACACTACACCACATTCGCTAAGTTTTGAGACCACATAGAGATTCAGTTGTGACATGGCATGTGAGATCGCATCAGAATAACTGCCGAAATTAGTTCTTGAATTAGTTCTCTATTGATATGAAATAATGTCCTGCAATATTTATCATTTAGTCACATGACCTTCAGTTTCCTCAATAAAGTGTCACTGAGTGACGATTAGACGATATAGGCCTACGACACTTCAAATACACAGGGTCTGGGAACTAAAGAGCACATATATAAGCTAATTAGATACTTGTGTGATTAAGTAAAGATTTGAGTGGCTTGGGAAGAGGATCTCATGGACTAATCTTTTCAGGTCCCTGACTCAACGCATTAGTTCTACGTACTGGTCAGACCAGGGACACCTGGTTTACTTGATCTGCACCATTCCTACGTGTGTGTGTGTGTGTGTGTGTGTGTGTGTGTGTGTGTGTGTGTGTGTGTGTGCGCGCGCGCGCGCGCGCACACATACACACACATGCTTGTGAGGCGTGAATAGTGCAGATATAGTCCTGCTTGCATGCATGCTGGCACGAATACAGCTGCACATGTTTAAGTCTGTGGGCAGTTTATATGTGAATATGTATCATGCCCGCGTAGAAAGGCAGCTTAGACAATGGACATTTCTTGCACATTACAACTGATTTTAAAGAGGCACCCATGTATCTATCTATCTATACATATTCATACAAACATACATACATATGTATGTATGTGCATAGATAGATAGATAGATATACAAAACGAAATGACCATTAGATCTATAACTATTCTATTATTTTGAAAGAATAAAGAGAAGAAATATGTCCAATTGCTGATGGAAAACAGTGGATAAAAGGATAACTCTCAATATATGATTTACCTCGACGAGTCGGTCAGATTCACTGTATTTTCAACGCAAGTTTTTAGGGCAAAGGATTGATTTTGTTGACCAGTTAATAATCTGAACGATGTAATAGCAGAGGAAACACGTGTAGGTAAGCCCAGTAATCAACCTTCAGTCTTTTGAAAGACTCAACAAAGTGAAAGGAAATATAGGTTTTTTTTTTTGTTTTTTTTTTTTTTTTTTTTTTGTTGTGTTTTTTTTTTTAACAAATGGGGCCTGAAAGGAACTTCAAACATTCTTCAAAGCTGGAGTTTTGTGTTTTGGCTGGTCGTCCTTCTGTGTCGCTTCATTGCCATTGCAGCCACGCCCCTCAGTCCCACTCTTTTGTCCACAGCCACAGGCCGGCCCAACCTAGCACATCTCCATCACCAACAATTCGCCGGAAGCAGTCAATATAAAGTGAGGCAACCCATCAGAAGAGACACTGCATTGCTGCTGAGTCACTTCGGTGGTGTTCAGTGGTAACTGTTCTGTTCCAGCATACGCAGGACACTACCTACTGAACCCCCTCCTGACAACAACAATTGCTTAGGCACAGAATTGGAGTGTGTGAGCTCTTCCCCTGGACGGCGACACCATGACTGCCCAGCCACAGACCCCATGAATCTGCCGATAGCGGGTGCCCCAGACGAAACCAATCAAGGCTCTAGCCGTGGGGAGGAAATCGACAGTAGTCATTATGAGAACAGGGCACAAAGGGCCTCAGAATTTCAGACTTTTTTTTTTAAATGGCCGGATTCCTTTTGAAGTACCATGCAGTAGCTCTCAAAGGGAAACAAATGCAGAGAAATAGTCATGCTGTAGGAAATCGTTATTTAGCCCAGCCTACGTACGTGTGTTAGGACTGAAGCCTCTCTTCAGTAGACACACACACAAAAGGTAGAAATATGTTGGGGCCACTAAGACCCAGCGAATACAGTCATCAAGCAAAAAGACACCCCACTCTCTCTCTCTCTCTCTCTCTCTCTCTCTCTCTCTCTCTCTCTCTCTCTCTCTCTCTCTCTCTCTCTCTCTCTCACCACATATCTATCTATCTATCTAACTAGCTAGCTAGCTAGCAATCTGTGCGTAAAAAGTAAAGTATATAAATAAAAAGTATATGAATTAAAAACGAACCTCAGAGACATTACTTAACACAAGTTATTGTAGTATTCTAATCTACCATTATTGTCTGATGTTCCCTGTTGCATATCGTCGCAGTGTTACAAGAGCACCCAGCAGTGTGACGGAAAAGAGGACTGTGTCAACGGGTCTGATGAAGATGGATGTGACTCAATAGATGATCTGGGGGAACAATATCTTCGTCCTCCACCTACCCTAGCTGTCATTGACTTTACGAACGATGGCAGCACCACCATCTCCCCTCTCGTTGCTTCACAGGACGGGCAGTCACCGTCCACCCAGGTGTGTCCAGACAGCCACTATCAGTGTGCACACAACGGCTATTGCCTGCCCACCTTCACCCGATGTAACGCTGTGTATGACTGCCCAGACCATGAGGATGAAGTGGACTGTGATACCTTTACCTGCCCACATCATTATCGGGTGTGTTGATTCGCGAGTGTGCGTGCACCCCACCTACGTGTGTGATGGCATCTACCAGTGTCCCAGGTCTGACGATGAACTACTGTGTGACCTGCGCTGTCCTCAGAGCTGCACGTGCCATGGTCTGGCCTTCACCTGCCTGCAGCCTTTCCCCGCCCAAGACCACCGGGAGCTCCGATATTTGAACGCCAGAAGCAGCGGCATGACCGTGTCAGACCTAACGAAGAATTCAATGCTGATCTACCTCAGTCTGGCGGATTGTCACCTGCAGGAAGTGGCCAACGTGACGATGCCCAATTTGGTCACCCTTGATATGAACAGTAACAGTTTGGAGAACATTCCTCTCCACATCTTGCTGGGCGCTCCAAATCTGAAACGATTGTTTTTGTCCAACAATCCCATCACTGCTTCTTCTTCCAGAGACCTGAGCACCATGATACGATTTCAGCAACTACAATTATTAGATCTGTCACTGACTAATCCGACCAGACTGGACCACAAGTTCCTGTCTTTGTTTCCTGAGCTGACCCTGCTGAATGTCTCACACAGTGAGCTGCAACACGTCACCGGACAAGGGTTTCCACCAATGGAAAACCTCCGTGTCCTGGATCTGAGGGGATATCCAGTGGGGGCAGACTGACAAAGGACTTCTTCAAGGCCTTCATAGCCTGCACACGGTTTATGCTGACAGCTACAAAATTTGCTGTGGGGCCAGTCTTCTACCGGACGTTGCTAACTGTCAGGCCCCGCAGGACGAGCTGTCTTCCTGTCAGAATCTGCTTCGATCTAACGTCTACAGAGTAACTTTAGCTATCTTCAGCAGCCTGGCTTTGATTGGTAATGGGGTCAGTTTCGTGTTTCGTCTGCATTCTCTGCGAGTCAGTGGTGTATCGGGCTTTGGCGTCTTTGTCCTTCACTTGTGTATGTCTGATTTTCTGATGGGTGTGTATCTAACTGTCATAGGCGTGACTGACAGATGGTATCAAAATAATTATGTTTGGAAGGACAATGAATGGAGACACAGTGTTTATTGTAAAACAGCGGGTTTTTTCTCCATCATTTCCTGTGAGGTGTCTGCTTTCGTCATCTGCTTGATCACGCTAGACCGTTTTTTTGCTGCTGTTTCCCCCTGAGTTTTTTTGCGTTTCAAAGGAAGGAGCGCACAGCTGGTGTCCTGCTTTTCATGGACTGTAGGCTGTGTTCTTGCTGCCACCCCACTGCTGCCAGGTGTGGCTCACTGGGAGTTCTACAGTCAAACAGGCATCTGTATTCCTCTGCCTTTTACCAGAAGAATGTTCGCTGGACACTTCTACTCCTTTGGGATTTTGATCGTTTTGAATTTCATCCTGTTCCTGGCTGTTGCACTGGGTCAGACAACCATCTACTGGGCCGTACAATCCAGTATGCTCAAGGAAGGACAAAGCACGAAAAGTTATCAGGACAACAGCATTGCCCGTCGACTTTTTTTACCGTGGCTATTTCAGATTTCCTCTGCTGGTTTTCCCGTTGGTTTGTTCGGACTTCTGGGTTCACAGGGCGTGTCCATCCCCGGAGAGGTCAATGTCGCCATGGCTATCATTGTGATGCCGTTGAATTCAGCTCTAAATCCGTTTCTGTACACCCTGAATTTAGTATTAGAAAGACAGCAAAAGAAGAAAGGAAAAGCTGCTGAAGTTAATGAAGGCCCAGAACTTACCATTCCGAACTGAGAGCGTCATGCGCTGATCACACTAAGATTGCCTACTTCTGGAGATTTGGGAAACACTCTCGATACTCCGCCAGATCAGTTCAGTGCAAAGCCTTGTTTATGATTCTACACCATATAGAAATGGGATGCTTCAGATATTTTAATATGTTCAACCCGTTCTTCCTGTAAAGGACTCTGACGTCACAAGTTTCCCCAGGTTCCAGAAAGTTCAATAAAAGGCGCGGGGTAAATTCCAGACGCCTGTCGAAACACTTTCTTCAAGATTGATGTTCAATTCTTAAAGCTCCAGAGCTCATCCATGTTTGGTATAGTAGCACTACACTGGATGACACGAGTACTGATCGTCTTCAAGATTGGTGTTCAGTTCTTAAAGCCCCAGAGCTCATTCATGTTTGGTTTAGCAGCACTACACTGGATGACACGAGCACTGATCTTCCTCAAGATTGATGTTCAATTCTTAAAGCTCCAGAGCTCATTCATGTTTGGTTTAGCAGCACTACACTGGATGATACAAGCACTGTTCTGCTCTGTTGAAGTTCCCAAGGGATCTGGATGGAAACACAGGAGGAAAAGTTGCGGGTGAGGATAATTCCAAGGAACTTGTGTATTTTCCCACTTGCCCATTCCCTCACAGATAGACCAGAAAGCAGACAAACTGATGTCCCCCCCCCCCCCGCCCCACCCCACCCCCACACCAGTGCGCGCGCACGTACACACACACGCACGCGCACACACACACACACACACACACACACACACACACACACACACACACATATCTTAAGTTTAATTGATCTTTTGACCATAATTAATGTGTGTGTGTGTGTGTGTGTGTGTGTGTGTTGGGGGGGGGGGGGGGGGGGGAGCTCAACTACACTTACGAACATTATGTGACTTAAAAAGCAAACAGGAAGGGAACTATACTGGTAATGACCTGTTTTGAGGTTGAACATTCATATACATTAAAACATTCACATAGCGCCTGAAAAAAAAAAGTAAGCCAGCGAACAGTAGGCCAGAGGTAGTCCTGAAACGTTCCTTAAATGAATGCATCCCGCTAATTTAAGTTGATGCGTTGGTCAGCTCATAAGAAACTGTAAAGATTCCAGTCTTGCAAAATGGGAAGTTAGAATACTTACCCAAGCAGACTTGGAAACTTTACTGAAAAATATCAGGGGAATAAAGTTTGTAATTGGTTCTAACTGAAAAATTGTCGTACGATTCATGTATCAAATAACAGAAAACAGAATGGGTCAAAAATATAAGTATAGACAGACGTCATTTTGTCAAATTGAAAGGGACACCACACTACCTATCACTATTTGTGATATTGATTCATATAGCACGCATTTGGTGGGGGGGGGGGGGGGGGGGGGGGGGGGGCGTTAGAAGAATATATAAAAGGTCAGTGTTAACATAGTGGTAGAATATCGTGTAATGCAAAATGAATTTTAGGTAGAACAGACACAAAACAAAAGCAGATCAACGATTTGATCGCACATCATCATGGGCAAAGTTTGGGTTTATAAATTCAGATTTAAGAGTGTTCAACCAAGATTTTCAGCATTTGAATGTCAACTCAAGTACAGATGCAACGTAGGAAAAAAAAAAGCATGTTTATAATGGAAATACATAATTATGATTTTTTTTAATAGCTACGATACAACACTCGACCATGGAGTAGATAGCGCAGCGCATTCAGACAAATGATTCTCTGTATTTGATTTTAATTTTTAATACGATGTTCAGTCACAATAACTGCCAGCTTCGTTCCAATAAATCTTAAATAAATGTCAGCGAACCGCCCAGAGAAACGTGGACAAACGAGCCACAAGACAAACCACAATGCGTTTCGACCTCTTAGTTCTTCCTCAGGTGCAACAAACACGAAACAAACAACGAACACAGAAGCGATCAAAGCTAAGTGCATTTTCGTTGTTTGTTTCGTGTTTGTTGCACCTGAGGAAAACCTAAGAGGTCGAAACGCGTTGTGGTTTGTTTTGTGACTTGTTTGTCCACGTTTCTCTGGGCGGTTCGCTGACATTTATTTAAGATTTGTTTAGATTTCCGCCTGCAGTCGTTTCACTTTGCAACTAGATCGTTTCAATAAGTTTAGAAAATTAGATAATGGTCATATAAGCCATTGAAAACACGAACCAACATTAACTAGTTACCAACCCCCCACCCTCTTCCCTACCCCCACCCACCTTCCACTATGTGTATACCTCTTCTCTTCCCATTATCCCATGTTCTCAGCCCGTTTTCCTTACCCTCGTTTTGTTTGTTTGTTTGTTTGTTTTTTGCATGTTTACGTTTTGTAAAGGTTGAATACCCATTCAACCATTGAGACAGAATTTCATTAATGCTTTTGTTAATAATTGATGTTTACGCAAAGAATTCCATTCGACACCTTTGATAAGAGTTGCATGCAAATGTAATGATGTCTTGTATTACTGCAAATGTAAATGGACGTAGAACTTTCATTGCAAAACAAAAATCACCCAACCAACCAAACAACAAACAAAGAAGAAAACTGCAAAGATAAAACACTGAGTTGGGACAAATATACATGTGTATGATCTGACCGTTTCGAGCATCTAAGGATGAAATGGCTACAATAAAAAATAATTATGTATTTCCATTATAAACATGCTTTTTTTTTCCTATGTTGCATCTGTACTTGAGTTGACATTCAAATGCTGAAAATCTTTGTTTAACATTTAATTCGTTTCCAAAAACACCCTTGTGAAAGGATTACATTTCCAATTTCACTTTTCACCAGGAGTCCCATCCTATTATCCTGATTTAGTTTCGTGTTTATGACAACACCGTTATATGCATAATGCTTTGTTCTTGCTCATAACGTTACTTAAAATTTTCATACAGTGGATATTCAGGTCTGTACTTGAGGTATTTTCCCTCTGACTGTTGTAATTTTCTTGTAGAACTGGCATCACTTTTGTACAAAGTGAATTTTTATAACAGAATAGTTGTATCTCCCAGACGCCATCCAAACCAGTGTTAACAAAATGTTACGGACATGGTCAATTCGTTGTCAATGACTTACGTCGTTTACATGTAAATGATAAAGAACAGAAGACAATGAAGAACAATGTTAATTACATTTACGATCGATGAAAACCAAAAAGCGTAGTATCCTGCAATTACATGATATCAATACAGAAAATAAAGCGGTTTATCTCTGCTGCATGGCAATCACTGAGCGTCTGTGCCTGTCCAACAAATATTTGAAGCACTTTCTCTTACATATTTCCCTAATACCTGAATGTTGGTAGACACAAATTTTACTATCTTAGATTGAACAGGAGATAACGTTTCATAGAGTTTTAAACTACCTCCTAGACGTAGTCTTGACTTACGGGAGACTAAATCAGAACAAACTTTGCCCTACATGTTTGCTGTCATAGGTTCACCCCCCCCCCCCCATCCCCCCCCCCCCCACCCCCCACACAGAGATGTACAATGCTATCATTGCCACTGAGCTGTTTGAGGTGGATAACATTTCAGTGGTTAATAATAGCAATATCAGGTCTTACCATCTTGGAGACGGTCTACACCTCATCCAGAAGGGATCCAGTCTACTGGCAGGGAACTGTAAAAATGACACGATGCCATGCGGCGCGACAACGTAATACCTGTGTAATAATCTTATCGGGACTTACTCCCTGTATACTTGTGCACTAATAGAATGACACTCAAGGACCGTTCAGCAGATACTTATCCTAGATCCAAGACTTGGGTAAACGATTTAATTAACACCTGCTTCAGAAGAGGAAGACTTTGATGCAGGTACTCCGTATCTGATCATTTCAAGCAGCTTTACTTCTTTTCAAGGTGTGTGTGTGTGTGTGTGTGTGTGTGTGTGTGTGTGTGTGTGTGCGTGCGTGCGTGCGTGCGTGTGTGCGTGCGTGCGTGCGTGTGTGTGTGTGTGTGTGTGTGTGTGTGTGTGTGTGACAGAGAGAGAGGGAGAGTGTGAGTGAGTGAGAGAGAGACGTAACAGGTGCTTGATTGAGGATGTTTATTGGATCAGAGAGAGAGAGAGATGAGGGAGGGGGGGGGGGGGGGGGGGGGGGGGGCACGAGATGTCTGATTGAGGATGTATAGAATATGGTCACAATAAGAGCACGCTGGTTAAAGATCCTTTAAGTGCAGATCTCTCAGATCGGTGCTACCATCCTTGGAAGACTCCTGATGAAAACACCACACTGTGCACGGCTGACGTCATGGCCTGTATGACATCACGTCAGCGCCATCTCAACGTCACAGCTAATGATGTCAGAATTTCATTCCGGTTTGAATCGGAAGCAAACATCGGAAACCTGACATCTTTAAGATGCAAAACTGGTCTTGAAGATTCCAGATAAGAAACACCAAGTTCTTCCAAGGGAGCATACTTCCATGTCAAAGGTTTGCACCAGACGTGTGGGCATGGCAACTCTGTACTTCTGATAGAAGACAGAAAAATGAAATTTTTTTTGGTTGAAAGCTGTGTAACAGAGACCTACTCCTACCGTCGTGTTGTGTGGACTGGCTGTGAACCGGACTATGACCCTGTGCCTGATTATGTATATATAATTATAAACAAAGCTTGCTCTTATGTCTCAGATTGTAGAAATAGGGGGGTGGTAAGCCTTCATATCTGCAGTGGTAGATGATTCTGCCTAAGTGACAGTATGTGCTTGAGCAGGTGAATAGGGAATAAATAAATGCTTCTCAAAATGAACCTTCAGCAAAGCTTATAGTCTCCAAAGAGGGAGACCATCTCCAATGGGGAGAAACCTCACTAACATATAACTCCTGGTCAGATACCGGTATTTCGAAACCTGATTGTTTCTCCTCAGTGACCGCGGAAAGTGGTAATTTGACTCCTCTGCCTTTTCGGTTTTAAGAAGAATGCTATACCAGAAAAAGGCTGGTGTGCAATACCATAGTATGTTTGTTGAGTTTTTCAAAAAACTAACTAAAGGTGCCACCTAAGAAGCAAAAGAAAATCATGAAAGAGCAAAACAAGCTACATTTTCTTGTGAAAAGTAGAAAATATAAAAAGATAACCTCTTAAGACACAAGTGCTGAGGGCCAGTTCTTGGAATGAATCCGCAGGGACTAAATTTCCAATGAAACAATAAATTCCAAGGATAAGTACCGAGCACCGTTCCAGCAACTTACAGAGCAGCTAGGTGTTGCAATGGACTGCAAGAAATATTGAATTATAAACAAAGCTTGCTCTTATGTCTCGGTGCGTTTGCTGACAACGATTTCCATTTGTGCCTGCAGTTGTTTACTATTTCTTTCTACTTTAGTATTTAGAGTTGCTAAGTGTGGTTTGCATAGTATTAACCATTTTTCTGTTGAACATAGGTTGCATCTTTTTGAAATGTTGTTTGTATGGTGATGCCCTTTTTATGATTTTCCAGGGATATGTTATAGTTTTTTTTTTTTTGTCTTTAAGTCTCCAAATATATTTGCTCAGTTCTGTTTGTTTTTTGTATTTTTTTTCTTTGTTGATGACTGTTTATGGTTTGCGTATCTGGTTTTGATTTCAGTGATCCCTATGTATGTTTCTTTTTCATTTTCTGATCACAGTGGCTTGGTATACAATGTTGTTATAGAGGCATTTGTTGCTTAAGGGACACTGTTCTTTTTTAGTACAATTGCAGGATTCCTTTCTTCACCCTTCTTTGCTGTGTTGCTTTTCATTTTGTTGGATGAATCAATTATATTTTTAAGGTTAGGCATGCATGAATATGATAGTTTGATGGTGTTCTTGTTGAATATTTTGGACAATTTGTGTTCTTTTGGGAAGGATGCTGTCAAAATTTTGAAAAAATTCTTTCCCTACGTTTTTTTTTTACTCGTCCATCATATGGAGGGTTGTACCATGTGATTTTTCTTTTTCCTGCTTTTTTTTTTTTTTTGTTCATGTTGTTATCTGGGTTGTATTGTAGTTTGTAGCTGTAACCACTTTTTTTTGCAATGCCTCTTGGTATTCTGCTGCTGCGTTGTTGAATACTCTTTCATTATGTGACAGATTAGATAATCTCTTGTTTTATGCCATTGGGTATTTTTTTAGTATAGATGGTGGGTGGGGTTGCTTTTGATGTTTTACATAAATGGGTGTGTCATTAGGTTTCTTGTATGGTTTATATATGTGGTTGTTGAGGTCAAGTGTTATGTCTAAGTAGTTCACTACCTTTTTGTTTGCTTCGATGGTGATTTTTAAGTTTTTGTTTTGGGAAATTTTGCATAGTTTTTTTTTTTCTTGTTTTTCGATGGTTCTTGGATTGTTTGTTTAGCGCGGCGAGGCCGTCGTCTCTGTACAGTCCGACTTGCTTTCCGAGTTGTTTTTTTGGATGTTGGATAGCATAAACAGTCCGACCAGTTCGCATGTTTCGGCACCGTCGTACGATCCCATGGTCACATCAAATGTTGAGTTTTTTTTTTTTATTCGTTTTTCTTGATCCATGTTTCATTTCTGCTGTAGAGTAAAGTTTTCTTGGTGTGAAGAATGATTTCCATTTCTGACCCTGTTATGTCTGTGTGTTTATTAGCAAATTTCAGAGCTTTAGTGAGTGAGCTCTTCTCTTCATCTATGGATGGGTAGAAGTCTACTATGTCGAATGTGATGAATACTGTGTTCTTCTGTTTGTTAAGTTTTTTGAACCATTGGATAACTTCATATGTGTTCTTCCAGAGGTTGTATTCAGTGTTTTTTTTTTTTTTTTTTTATGGCTTTTTCTAAGATTTTCTTACTTATTTTGCCCAGTTCAGATTTAGATGGGTTTATTAGTCTACATGTTGGGTTGTTGTGGAAATTGGGTTTATGGTCTTTAAGGGTTATGAAGGCTTCTTTTATTGCTGTTGTTTCCACCCTGTCACCTAGATCCATGTGGTGTACGAGTTCTTTTTTTTTTTTTTTTTTTTCGGATGTTGTTGTGTATGGTTTTATCAGCTTTTTTTTGTTTTTCTGAATGTTTTTATCAAGAAGTTGTGAGTACTCGTTTGGTTCCATTTTGTAGTAATTACTGTTTTTTTGTCAGCCTTCACGAATATATTTTTTTGTCATTTTGTATTTGTTTTATTTCATTTTTTAATGATGTTTGGAAATCGTTGTTTGATTTTTTGAATTCTATGTTGGCTATCATTCTTTTCATTTTATCCTCAAAAGATTTCATTTCATCTATGGCCGGTGGAGATCGCCATGATTTGAAGCCATATGTGTTTTTGTCCTTTTTTTTTTTTGCATTCGGGTTCAGGAAGAAAAACGCTTTCCATCTCATGTTTCGTACGAATTTTTCAGTTTGCTCTATTATGATGGACGAGTAAAAAACAAACGTAGGGAAAGAATTCTTCAAAATTTTGACAGCATCCTTCCCAAAAGACACAAATTGTCCAAAATGTTTACAGTTCAGATTGCGTTTCGTGACGACGATATTTCCATTTGTGCTGCAGTTGTTTACTGTTTCTACTTTCCAACACCATCAAACATGGTTTGCATAGTATTAACCATTTTTTCTGTTGAACATAGGTTGCATCTTTTAAAAATGTTTATTGTATGGTGATCGAAAACAAGAAAAAGAATTTCCCAAAATATGTCCAAAACCAAAACTTTTTTTTGTCCACCAAGTCTCCAAATTATTTGCTCAGTTCTGTAGACATTTTGTATTTGACCTTGTTGAGCACTGTTGATATTTGCGTAAGAAACCTAATGACACATAAATTTATGCTAAGTCCCATTCAAAAGGACACTTACACACCATTACACAAAAACCCACTATATCTTTTTTAGTACAATTGCATGATTTCCTTTTCACAACGCAGCAGCATAAATACTGTGAGGCATTTCATTTTTGTGGTTACAGCTAACATTGAACATGCATAATAACATAGTTTGAAACAAAAACAAAAAAATCAGGAAAAGGAAAATCAATGGTACAACCCTCCATATGATGGACGAGTAAAAACAAACAAACGTAGGGAAAGAATTTTTCAAAATTTTGACAGCATCCTTCCCAAAGAACACAAATTGTCCAAAATATTCAACAAAACACCATCAAACTATCATATTCAAATGCCTAACCTTAAAAATAAAATGATTCATCCAACAAAATGAAAAGCAACACAGCAAAGAAGGGTGAAGAAGGAAATCCTGCAATTGTACTAAAAAAACATGTCCCTTAAGCAACAAATGCCTCTATAACAACATTGTATACCAAGCCAAATCACTTCAAAACCAGATACGCAAACCATAAACAGTCATTCAACAAAGAAAAATACAAAACCAAACAGAACTGAGCAAATATATTTGGAGACTTAAAGACCAAAAAAAAAACAACTATAACATATCCTGGAAAATCATAAAAAGGGCATCACCATACAACAACATTTCTAAAAGATGCAACCTATGTTCAACAGAAAAATGGTTAATACTATGCAAACCACACTTAGCAACTCTAAATACTAAAGTAGAAATAGTAAACAACTGCAGGCACAAATGGAAATCGTTGTCAGCAAACGCACCCTGAACTGTAAACAACCTGAAAACCGAACAACACGTGCAGCCAATCCGCACGTGTAAACAGTGACACTGGGCCATATAAACACCGGCAGTAGACAACCCAAAAACCATCCTGAGGAGAGCCAGCGCTCGAAACAGAGCTGTCGATTTTAAACTTCCTTTTATCATCCTTTTTAACAGATGTTGCTCCCCAAGGGGTCGAGCATTTTAAGAATTTTATTAGGCATTTTAGTGGTATTCTTGATGATATATATATATATATATATATATATATATATATATATATATATATATCATATCAAGAATACCACTATATATATATATATATATATATATATATATATATATATATATATGGCCAGTGCTGAAGTAGCTTTTTAAGTGAAAATTTTATTGGAGAATATACAATTTAAAATACAATATATATACAATTTAAAATGAAACTGGTTACTTCTGTGTTTTTTAAATTTTACTCCAAGTATATATATATATATATATATATATATATATATATATATACATATATATATATATGTGTGTGTGTGTGTGTGTGTGTGTGTGTGTGTGTGTGTGTGTGTGCGTGCATACATACACATGTATGTATGCGTATTCCTGAAGAAGCCCTTGTGACTAAAGATTGGACCAATAAAGTCGTCTCTGTGGGAAAAGATGTTCAACTTGTCTTAGTATTGATTTTTATTCAAATATACCTGTTGACGTCGTTTTGTTGAGGCATAGCGCTTGTTCTCACGGAGATGAGAATGCATGTGTTACAGTGCCCATACGGGGCATTGAGAGGTTGCTCACACACTTACGGAATGTTTATGGCTATTTACACTGACAAGCTGTTTACACTGTGAGTCTGCGAGTAAAGTCTTAGCTTTCTTTAATAACATATCGATCGTTTTGCTCCACGTGCCAGGAAGAGGGGAAAGTGGAAGAATAGTGTCAATGGACCGACATCAATTCGCGTGTGTATATGCAGGTAACAGCAAAGAAAAAACAAATCGTTCGAAAGAGTCTGAACGGGCAAAACGTTTGAGAAATTAATGTCCCTCTTTAAACGGAGACCGTGCATTTTGCAACGTTAATAGAAACAGGTGGCGAGGGGGGTTCCTTCCCCAAGAAATCAGGTCGAATAATTAATTTCATGTGACGTATTATTCAACAAAAATGTTTCTTCATGGTTCTCATGATCACTGAAACCTGTGAATCAGCTTTTCAACCCGATGTGATTATAGTAGATCCTGAAAGACAAATATCTTTCATCTAATCTCAGGTTTTATGGACGAAAGCTGTTAAAGTAATATTATCATGGTTTTTTTTTAAAATCTGCTTTATGATATACGTGTGTGCACATGCACGCGTGCGTGTGTATGTAAGTGTGTGTGTGTGTGTGTGTGTGTGTGTGTGTGTGTGTGTGTGTGTGTGTGTGCATTTACTATTTGTTTACCAAACGCCTGTGAGGAGGTGACAGCCCTCACATAGCCCTTTGCGGTCGACTGAGCTATGAACTGAATTTCAAAATATGAATACAAGAGCTGGTTAGTGTAAAATCAACAAAAATTTTGAAATATTTCGGCATATACGGGGCATCTTTCGCAATGACTGTCAATGTAAATCGCGTCTGGGGGCATACATTTGAAGCGTGTAAAGAATTTTCTCGAAAGGTGTGTTTTGAAAGAGCTGATGAAATCATTGCAGAACCTCTGTCTTACAATGATAAGATTAAGATAGGAAACCTAGCCATCTCTTTTAAACACTGGATCAACAGAGGCGTGTATCGAGTACATCATTTGCTGCGTGAAAATGGTACCTTTCTTACCTTCGAAGAATTCAGACTAAAACATAATGTGAAGACAAACTTTCTGACATATACAGGATGTGTAAATGTGGTGATGAAATATATTAAGGAACATGGCATTACTGTTCAGTCCAGTAAAGCCAAAGAGAACATAAAAACACTTGATATAATCCTGTCCATACCGAAAGGAACAAAAAGATATTTATGATATTCTCAATGATGATGAATGGGTACCCAAATGCTGTCAAAGATGGAATAACGTATTTACAATAAATTCAAACTGGAACACTGTTTTTCATAGAACACATAAAATACAAGAAGCAAAACTTAAATGGTTTCAAATGACGATAATCCACAGAATCACTGCAAAAAATATATCCCTTAAAAGAATGGGGGTTACCAATGTTGAAAAATGCAGATTTTTGCGAAACAGAAAACGAGTCCATTCCCCGTTTATTCTGGCAGTGTGACATCATACAAACAATTTTGGAAAAGCCTAGAAACTATCTTTAATCAAAAATGCAAATGTGCACAAGAGAAAAAAGTAGATAAGTCAACTGTTTTGCTCGGATTTTCACAAAATCACGAAGCAGATGAGAATTTTTTGCTTCATTATCTTGCTCTCTAAGTTCTTTATATACCGTTGCAAAATGAACAAAAGTCGTCCATCTCTTAATCCGTATCTAGTGCAACTCCGTTATCGATACTAAATAGAGAAACAGTTATCTTATGTCAACATGGATTGTGCCGGTTTCTTTCTAGATGGAAATGCTATGAACCTCATCGATGAAAACAGTTGATTCCCATGGAGAATGTTACATTACTATGAACATCTTTGTATTATTCTATACTTTTTCATTTAGAAGAGCACTCTGAGAATGAAAGGTCAAGTCTATATGATTTTTTTTTTTTTTGTATGTTGTGTGCGACTTAATAGCTTCATCTTCTTCTACGCTAGTCTCTGCTGTGTATGTTAGATATTTTGTGTTCGTTTGCGTCTTTTCGTTTTTTCTTTTTCTTATGTCACATATGCTTCTGATCTTCTCTCTCTCTCTCTCTCTCTCTCTCTCTCTCTCTCTCTCTCTCTCTCTCTCTCTCTCTCTCTCTCTGTGTGTGTGTGTGTGTGTGTGTGTGTGTGTGTGTGTGTGTGTGTGTGTGTAGTGTTTATATTTTGTTTGCTTTGGTACTGCTGGTTGTTCCCATTCTTTTTCATTATGTCCTCTTTTTCAATGTATGCAATTCAATGGCAGATGACTATGGAATTGTTCATTAAGAAAAAATTCAAAGTGAATTGAAAATATGAAATGTTTATGTAATCAAATGCAGATAACCTAAAACGTTTGATTAAATGCTATCAGAAGGGAATCCTGAAGTTTGCATGTTAAAACAACAAGGCACAGCACCAGCTGCTATGGCAAAGTGGTTTGTGTCTCGGACTCCCGCCTGGAAGGTCGTGGTCTAAATTCCCAGTGAAGCTATTTAAGTGTGAGATTTTTTACCTCGACCAGCCAACACCGAGAGTTGAGTTTGCTTTAGGCTCAACAGGGAAGGCTGTGAGAACACAGTCGTATTTCATCCACGTGATGGATGGGTCTCCCAGAGCGTTGCTGAAAGTTCCTGGCCAACACTGCAGGTGTCTGTATCTCCCGGGCCTGGTTGACGCTGGGATGTGTCATAACAGTAAGTGTTCAGTACAGCCCTGACATGCAGATTAAATTAGAAAGGAGCATCGTCTTCATCGTTCTCTTCCTCATCAATCAGAAAAAAAGAGATGGCAAAGCTTAAGGATTCTTTATTTTTATTGCCAGTGGGACGTGCGAAATTTTAAGAATGGATGCTAAGATCAAGACCACTCATATACAATCTGAAAAAGTGGAGGGGGTCGCTAGCACATAAATGAAATATCTTTCAGAGCAACCTTGCACAGGAGAGGTGGGCAGCATACTGGATACAAACATCATACACGCAAATTCAAAGATTTCGGAAATTCAGCAGTCTAAGCCCGCGAGGCAGTCTGGATAGCCAGGTACTTATAGATGAGGACAAGAGGAGCCTACCTGAAGTGGAAAAGAAGACAAGGATATTAGGAACAAAGCCAAGGTTTCAAAGCATCATCTGGGTTGTGGAGAAAACCAGACTGGGGAATCGGCCTCATTGGAATTGCTGGGTAATCCAGGTGGTATGGTTCTTTGCTAGATTTGCTTTGCTAGTGTGTGGACAGTACCATCCGAGTTCCACTGGCAGATGAAAAGATTCAGGAAAAGCTCATGGATCTTACAAATGTCATAACAAGTTAACAGGAACAATCAATCAACAGCATCAGCAAGGAAGTGGAATTGAAAGGCTCAAGAAACACCAATTTCAGGTATGACAGCAAATCACCACCACCCGACTTGGAGAGATCGATAGATTTCATAAGAATAATATGTCTAAAACTCTCTCTCTCTCTCTCTCTCTCTCTCTCTCTCTCTCTCTCTCTCTCTCTCTCTCTCTCTCTCTGTCTGTCTGTCTGTCTGTCTGTCTGTCTGTCTGTCTGTATGCACCATGTTTTTTTTTTTTTTTTTTGAAGGATTTCTTTCCAGATAAAGCTGAAGTAGATTATACATGTGTTCATTCAACTCATTGGCATGCATGTTGTTCAGAATAGATATTTTTTTTTTGTATATCAAACAACATCTATGAGATATGTGCAATTACTTTTGATGTTAATGTCTAGTGATAATAAAACTTCAAGAGCCTTTATCACCCCAGATGTGACATTAAGGAAGAGTTGGGCCATAGAAAAGGTCACTCATTTCTGATAGAAGCCTGTCTGTTTTCAGGCTACGTACGGCCCGTGGGCTATAACCGGAGTCTGTTGCACGTGCACCATCGTTCTTCAACGACAGCGTGTTGCTAAGAGTGGAGAACAACCACACTATTATGCTAAGCTTTCGGCACATGAGTCTGTCCTGTGAGAAGTATTTGTTGACTCTGTATACACTGTCCCAAAGGGGGAAACAGAAGCGGTGGAGTGGCTGTGGGAATTATCCCCCTTTGCCGGAAGTGTATAACAGCACGGTGGTTGTCGAGATGCAGACACTGACAGCAAGGAAGGGAGGCACTTTCCGTGACACGGGGTTTTACATGCTGTACAGTGTACACAAGGTAATAACACGACCATGATGGTGATGATAATGATTTGCCTCTCTCTCTCTCTCTCTCTCTCTCTCTCTCTCTCTCTCTCTCTCTCACACACACACACACACACACGCACGCACGCACGCACGCACGCACACGCACGCACACACACACACACACACACACACACACACATATATATATACCACACACACACAAA
>JADBJO010003746.1:140000-155000 GCA_016801955.1 Conus betulinus
CTGGTGCTGGAAGTCAGCGTCACTGCTGCACAGCATGCGAAGTCGAAGAAACTGGGAGAAGGGAATGTTATCCTTGCATTTCCGAGGGTGGCCGGAGGTATACAAAAGGTATGAGTGAGAGTCGGTGTCCTTGTAGTAAATGCTGGTAGAAAGGCTGTTGGAGTCAGAAAGGATAGTGATCTGAATGTCGAGAAAAGAGACTGAAGAATCTGAGATGTAGTGGGAGTATTTCAGAGCCGGATGGAAGCTGGACATGAAGTCCACGAACTGATGGAGGGAATCTTTGGAGCAGGAGGCCAGTCGTCAGTGAACCGCCCGTAAAATCGCGTTTCTCACCTGTATACTGGCTAAAGGCTTGTTCCTCCACATAGCCCACAAACAGACATGCAGAGCTAGGACCCATTTTGGTCCCCATGGCCACTGCACTCGGCTGCAGAAAGTGGTCCCCATCAAAGGCGAATGAGTTCAGGGTGAGGACCAGTTTAGTGAGGCGCAGGATGGTGGGGATGTGGAGGTTCAGGGCACTCCTCTGGAGGAAATGGCGTACTGCCTGTAGGCCGTCATTGTGGGGGATGTTAGTATACAGAGAGACAATGTCCATGGTGGACACATGTCTCTGTGTACAGCCGTTTGGAAAGGAGAAGTCCTCCAGGAGACTGAAGGTGTGCGTGGTGTCCTTCACATAAGTGGGCAGTGCTGACACGAGTGGCTGAAACACACTGTCCAGAAAGTCAGAGATGAGTGCTGTGGGGCAGGAGCAGGCTGACACTATGGGGCGTCCTGGTGTGTTAGCCATGTGGATTTGGGGCAGGAGGTAAAACAGGGCTCTCTCTGGGTTCTTGGACCACAGCAAATTGAGCCTTACATGGAAGATGACCTTCGTTGATAGAGGCCTTGAGTTTTTTTTCTAACCAAGGCGTTGTCCGGCTTGGTTGTACATCTGAGGACTGGGCTGTAGAAGGTGGTGTTGGACAGCTGTGACCTGGCTTCCTGGATGCACAAGTCTCTCCACCACACCACAACTGCTCCACCTTTATCCGCAGGCTTGATCACAATGTCTGTCCGGTCCCTCAGTTCCTGTAGGGCTGTCTGTTCTGCAGTGCTGAGGTTGGAATGGCGAAGGGGCTTAGGTTTTAACTGGCAGATGTGATTGGTGCAGACGTCAATATAGTAGTCCATAGAGGGAAAGGCACCAGGTGTGGGAGTCCAATGGCTGGGAGGTTTGTGAAAACGGGAAGCAACGTCACTAACATCTTGGGTTAGGAAGTCACGGACAGAGGCATTTTCAAAATGAGCTGCCAGACGTAGTCGCCAAAAAAAACGCTTGCAGAGGAACAGTGTGCTGGCCTGGTTGGTTGTTGGCTGCAGGGGCACAAATTTTTATATGAACACCTGGACCACCACCTACTGATTTCTTATATAGACACCTGGAACACCACCTGCTGATTTCTTATATGGACACCTGGACCACCACCTGCTGATTTCTTATATGGACACCTGGAACACCACCTGCTGATTTCTTATAGGGGTCTGACACCAGAGCTCTACCAAAGGTACATTGATGACGGGCTGGGCCATCGGGAGCCATATCCATGCCAGAACAAGACCTCCACTACTCTCTCAGCTTTGTTCAGATCCTCCATCCATCCATGAAATTTACATACATAATTTGCATGTCAGTCTACTCTCTAGACATCTCAATCTCCCGCTGAGATGGACTGCTCAAAACTTTGGCTTTCTACAAATCTGCCAATGCACATTTGTACCTGGACTACACATCTTCCCACCCATCCACTAAACACAACACATCATACTTTGGATTTCTCCGCCTATGCAGATTTTGCCCCAACAAAGATTTCACATCACAAGCAACCAGAATGAGGTTTTTTTTTATGAACTGTGGATATCCCAATACCATTATTAATGATGCTGTCAGCTGCACCACAGCTGTGTGCAGAGAACCTGCACTGGAAGCCAAGCCTCCAAAAGAAACAGGCAGATCCATTGCCTGCGTTCACTTTCAGCCACACTCTTCCCTCTGCAGGGCTCTCAGTCCAGCTGGCACATAGTAGACTACAATCCGGCCTTTGAGACCAAACGCTTGATTACTTTCAGGCGCAATCAGTGGTGTCAAAGTTCTGGCGCTTTTGGCCATCACGGTAACGACTTTGAGCATGTTACGCAGGAATCCCATCTTATTGTCAGACTAGGGACCGTCTGCAAGTCTAACCTTCTTAAACACATTCCCGATCTACCCACTGGTACTAATGAAAGACTGATGAAACGCTGCTTCCCTATTAGCAAGAAGCGCTTCGCCAGCATCATGAGTGCTTATGCTCCCATCTTGATAAGCACAGAGGGGATCAAAGAGCAGTTTCATGCTGACCTGGACAATCTGTTGCGCACCACGCCTGCCTCCCACAAACTCATAGTGTTAGGTGACTTCAACGCCAGAGCTGGCAGAGACTATGATCAATGGAAAGGATTGATAGGTAAGCATGGAGCTGGGATGATGAATAGTAAGGGCCTTCTTCCACTGAGCAAATGTGCAGAGTAGGACCCGCTGATAACCACCACATTCAGGCAGGCTGAGATGTACAAAACGACAGGATGCACCCCAGATCTAAACAAAGGAATCTCATTGACTTCATCATCACCCGCCAACGTGACAGCGGCGACATACTCATCACCAGAGCAATGCGTGGTGCAGATTGTTGGACGGATCATCAGTTTGTTAGAGATAAGCTCAACATGCGCACAGTCCCTCTCAACCGTGAACGCCCAAAGCTCATTAGAGTGGTCTTCAACACAGCTAGGTTCCTGTCACCCAGATACCAGCAGGAACTCCAAGCCAGCCTTGATGACAAGTTTGAGGCGAAAGGGCCACTCTCTGGTGGACCAAAGGAAAACTGGAACCAATTCAAAGACGTGATCACAGAGACAGCCAAGACAGTACTAGGCCCAAAGAGGAGGCTTTACCAAGATTGGTTTGATGAAAATGATGAGGCCGTGCAAGCACTGCCGGACAACAAGAATAAGGCCTACATTGACTGGCAGTACCACCCCAACTGTTCTTCACGACGTGATAGATTCAAGGACTTTCAAGTCAGGGCCCAGTATGAACTCTGAGCCATGCAGGACCTTTGGTGGGAAAGGAAGACCGATGAAGTGCAGCTTTATGCAGATGCCAACGAGTCTAAGATGCTGCTCAGTGCCATCAAGGCTATCTACACAGCCCTCAAATGGAGGAACACCCCTTCAGCTTTCAGCTGATGGTTCTACCATTATCAAGGACAAGGAAGGAATCAACGCAAGGTGGGAAGAGCACTTCAGCCAACTTCTAAACCGGGCATTCACTGTTGACCATGGAGCCCTACAGCAGATACCCCAGAAGCCTTCACAGGTGGACCTCGACCACCCACCACTGAGGATGAAGTCAGGACTGCTACAAAGCAGATGAACTGCGGAAAAGCGCCTAGAAAAGATGGAACTCCTGCTGAATTGTATATAAAGCACTGGGAACCACAGCTTTCAGAGTTCCACGACGTCCTCTCCATCATCTGGGAGAAAGAGGACATGCCAGCAGACCTCCATGATGCCACTATCAGGGCACTTTATAAGAACAAAGAGGCAAAACAGACTGTGGTAATTACAGAGGAATTTCTTTTCTCTCCATGCTGGAAAGATACCTGCCCGCATCCTCCTCAACAGGCTCATCAACAACATCTCTGAAGACAACCTTCCTGAAGCCCAGTGTGGTTTCTGCCCTAGCTGCAGTACCAGAGACATGGTGTTAGCTGTGTGACAAGTCCAGGGGAAATGCATTGAGCAGCCGATAGTTTGTATGCAGTGTTCATGGACTTGACCAATGCTTTTGGCGCCGTCAACAGAGAAGCTTTGCAGACCATCCTGATGAAGCTGGGCTGTCCACACAAGTTCACCACCTTGATAAGACTCTTCAACAGCAACACATGACTGGACATGTCCGTTCCAGTGGTAAATGCACAAACTCCTTCAACATCTCAAATGGAGTGAAAGTAGGCTGTGTCCTCGCCCCCATGTTGTTCAACTTGTTCTTCACGCAGATCCTTCTTCATGCTGTGAAAGATCTGAACTTGATTGTATACATCAAGTACCGCTCAGATGGATCCGTGTTCGACCTCCGTCGTCTAGCTGCTTGCACCAAGACCCTGGAGAAACTCATCCTTGAAGTTCTTTTTGCTGATGACTGTGCTCTCATGGCACAGAAGGAGAAACACCTGCAGGTCATTAGAGATCACTCGGCAAACGCATCCAATCTGTTCGGACTGACAATCAGTCTTGGAAAAACGGAGGTCCTGGTCCAAGCCGCCCCTAACACAGCCAAGCCCCAGCCAGCCACTACTATTGATGGAGTCCAACTGAAGTGCGTAGAGATCTTCAAGTATCTGGGCAGCGTTATCTCTGCAGATGATTCACTGGACAAAGAGATCAAGTCCAGGATCCAGAAAGCCAGCCAGGCCCTCGGAAGATTAAGAGTGAAGGTCCTTCAGCAGAAAGGCATAAGACTGTCTACAAAGTTTAAGATGTACATGGCTGAAGTCCTTTTTGCACTACTGCATGGATGTGAAACGTGAACCCTGAATTGAAAGCATATCAAGCAGCTAGAACAGTTCCATACGCGATCGCTGCGCGTGATTATAGGCATTCGCTGGCAGGACAAAGTCACAAACCAAGAGGTGTTGGACAAAGCTGACTTGACCAGCATTTGAGTCAATGCTGCTGAGGGCTCGCTACGCTGGACTGGGCACATCATCAGAATGGACAACAGCCGCATCCCCAGACAACTGATGTCTGGTGAGCTCAAAGAAGGCACACGCAGACAAGGAAGGTCCCAACTGAGATACAAAGACACCCTTAAGAGCAGTCTTAGATGGTGCGGCGTCCAGCCTCGCGGAGCTCAAACCTCTTGCTGATGATAGATCATCTTGGAAGTCCCTTACCTTCAAAGTAACAGCTGCCTTCGAAGAGGACAGAAGACTGCGTCTCGCTGCTGAAAGGGACAGACGACACAGGGCCTCGTCCTCCTCAGTCCCAAACTCAGACCATCGATGTGTCATCTGTGGGCACCTGTGTGTTCCCAGCTTCCGGCTGCGGAGTAACATGCGCTGTCATCGTTATCGCTGAGTGCACAGACCATCGTCTCTTCGTCCTTTGTATTCATTGTCTTGAATTATATTTGTTTTGCATGAACAATACGAAATAGGTCGAAAGGCATTGTGTTTGTTTTGTAATGTGTTTATTCTTTCGTTTGGCGGTGCTATTCTTCTTTTCTTGACTCTTATACATGTCTACGCAGAACTCATGATTTGTCTGTGTGATGTGAATGTGCATGAGCACATGTTAGTGAATGAATGTATGCCTAAGTGTGCACGTGTTTGTATGTCACCTTCCAAATGACACTGGCTCACGGCTGTTTCTTTCAAAGTATTTGGCCGTACAAGCAAACGGTGATCACTGCGTTCAGTTTATTGCACAGCCATGACTCTCTGCACAAGAGATTCCAGCATATTTTCATATGCGCCTCTTTCAAGGTCAGAGTGGGGTTCTGACAGAAACTCTGCTCTTGGTGAGGTTCGAGTATGTGAAGAACAACAAGCTGTGGATTGGGTGCACAATGGTGTGCACGTGCAGTTGGTTCTGTGCGCCTTCACATGTGCATGCATGGGCAGGACCAGGTCTGGATGTATGCTTGAGTGCTTGCGTGAATATAGACTGTACATACAATCTTAAATAAATGTTAGCGAACCGAAAAAAGAAAAAAAAAAAAAAAAAAAAAAACGTTGACAAACGAATCACAAGACAAAACACGGGGCGTTTCGACCTCTTAGGTCTTCTTCAGGCAAGATGCAAAACAATTACAACGAGAATGAACGAGCAATCACTTATTTTCAATCCCTTCAGCAAAAGATAGGCGTTGAATGAAAACGAGGCTGTCAGAAGGGAGATAATGTGTGAGTCAAGGTAGTAATTATGATAATTATATTCCTGATAGGAATAATAATAATGGTAATGATGATGACCAAAATATCAAAGAAGTAAATAAAGATAGGATTATCATTAATACGATTGTTAGTGTTGATATTACCATCACTACCATTAACATCACCATCGCCATCACCACTAAGACTGCTGCCACGGCAACCATGCTGTTCAAGAATCCTCTAACCCACTCTCCTTTCTCCCATAGTACAACTGCTATTGCCATATTATCACCAAAAGTGGTAGTAATCCTGTCTTTATTTGTGTGTGTGTGTGTGTGTGTGTGTGTGTGTGTGTGTGTGTGTGTGTGTGTGTGTGTGTGTGTGACTGTGTGTGTGTGTGTGTGTGTGTGTGTGCGTACACTCTATGTGTAAGTGGGCGCGCGCGCGCGTGCGTGCGTGCGTGTGTGTGTGTGTGTGTGTGATTTCACAAACTGCCTTCCAAGATCAAGCCACCTCGGTGTGGTGCGCTCACGCCCGCAGTACCTCCATACTTTTATCGATCCTATCACCAAGTCCACCTCCCCTTCAACTGTGTCCACAAAATGAACTACCACTATCTGTGTGAACTGGGCTCCCTATCCGGCTCCAACAAACCCAGCAGACAACAGAATCAACAAAAGCACCAGCACCAAGACAAGGAACGACTTTCATTGTGGGCTGAAGAACCCCCTCACTGGCAGACATTTCTAACCTCAATCATTCTGCTCCCCCTTTTCCATCTCTGCGTTGCCCTGACAACCACTGGATTCCGGCGTTCCTGGCTTGTGACTTACAGAGCCACTGCTGGGCAGACGATGACGTCAATTTTCAACCTTCACCTGACGCAATGACTGCGTTGACGTCACGTTGGTGTAAAACACACCCGACACGCAAACGTCCTGTACTTTCTGTGCTCCAGCAGTAGAGAGCCGTTGCCATTCAGTCTTGGTGTGTGTGATTATCATGTGGATTGTTTCGACAGAAGTGACGAAGATTTTTGTGTCCATCCGCAATGTCCGGATAGGCAGAGGCCATGTGGTGACAGCGGTCAGGTAAGGATGCACACACACACACAGAGAGAGAGAGAGAGAGAGAGAGAGAGAGAGAGAGAGAGAGAGAGAGAGAGAGAGAGAGAATCAAACCAATACACCTAACATCTATTGTACAAATCAGTGAAACCTATTCGACAACAACAACAAGAAAACCAATGACACCCTTTTAAACGTGTGTGTGTGTGTGTGTGTGTGTGTGTGTGTACGCGCGCGCGCGCGTGTGTGTATGTGTGTGTGTGTGTGTGAGAGAGAGAGAGAGAGAGAGAGAGAGAGAGAGTCAAACCAATAGATCTAACGTCTGTTATACAAATCAGTGAAATCTATTCGAGGACAAGAACAACAAAACCTATGATGACCACCCTTTTAAACGTCTGCTCTCAAAATTGGCAGTAATTTTCAGCTTGACAGAATTATAATATGATCACGTTTTTGACATGCAGTGAAACTGAACACTTAAATCATTTCCAGTCACGCCATAATGGTCCGTCAAGTTCAGTATGTTTACATGTAGTCCCGCCATAATGGTCCGTCAAGTTCAGTATGTTTACATGTAGTCCCGCCATAATGGTCCATCAAGTTCAGTATGTTTACGTGTAGTCCCGCCATAATGGTCCATCAAGTTCAGTATGTTTACGTGTAGTCCCGCCATAATGGTCCATCAAGTTCAGTATGTTTACGTGTAGTCCCGCCATAATGGTCCATCAAGTTCAGTATGTTTACATGTAGTCCCGCCATAATGGTCCATCAAGTTCAGTATGTTTACATGTAGTCCCGCCATAATGGTCCATCAAGTTCAGTATGTTTACATGTCGTCACGCCACAATGGTCCATCAAGTTCAGTATGTTTATATGTAGTCAAGGACAAAGAAAGCGATCAACCAAATCTTGGCACTGCTTAACTTTCCTTGAAAACGACTCAAGTAGTCTAATCAAACAAGCTGACTGCTTGATGCATGTCAGATCAATCCATCTGATGTATTTTTCTACTCGATGTTGCAAGGAGAACAAGCCCTGTTAGCTTTAAAAGTGTGACTCCAGGACGAATTTATATAAAGGTAATTGTTTTGCTGGTTTTCATTTTTTCGTCATTTTGTTTCAATGAAATTTGTCTCTCCGTTTACGCGTATCTCCCCAACCTTGACAGTTCAACGACGCAATTTTCATGCCTGCTTATATATATATATATATATATATATATATATATATATATATATATATATATATATATATATATATGTTAAAAACTTTGATTAAAATGTAAATGCTAAAACCAAAGTTTTAACAGATGCCGCTCCCAACCCGGTGAGCACTTTTTAAAAAGTTATTGTTGGTTAGCAACACAATTTTTTTTATTATATATATATATATATATATATATATATATATATATATATTTTTTTTTTTAACACAATATTCAAATCCAAACGCGAAGTATATACTTGAACAAATATAACGGAATCATCCTTGGTGAAAAAGCACACAGGTATGTGTATCACAATGCTTTTCATTTCTTGAAAATGATGCATAATTTTTGTACGATTGAGAACATCATCGAAAAAAAAAAACAAAAAACACTTACACAGAATATGGAAAACAGCAGCAGCAGCAGCAGCAAGCAGCAGCAGCAGCAGCAGAAGCAACAATAACAACAAACAACAAACAAGAGTAAAAACACACATAAAGGTATCTTTTGAAGATCTGCCTCATATGTCAGTGCAACAATTTAACAAACAAATGGAACGTAAATGTAGAATAGTATTGTAACTGTGTTTAATATGTTGATTTCCTCTTTTTCTATCGTATGTTTGGATCTGTACTTTTTTTTATTTTATATTCTAATGTTTTGTACTGTGTGGACTTATTTGAATTGAAAAAAAAAAAGTTACGTTCTGGGTGACACTGACAGTCACCTACTACAACTTTTTGAGTCAGAGATTACTCTTCATGTCTTCCTACATAATTTTTTTGTGCAGTCATTACGTATGGCAAATTATCAGATGAATGTGACAAATCAACATCGAAACAACTGTAACAGACAAGACCTCAAAATAAACGTCATTTAGTTTAACGAAATGTTAGTCACGACAGCTGCTGGTATCTTGTCCATTTCAGAGAGGGTGAATAAATTCCAATGAGAACGTCCTCTATCGTTGACATCAACTTATTACCCACACACTTTCCTCTTTTCTTTCATTTCTTTTCCCCCATTTCAAATTTGTGAGTTGATTTTAACGTGGTGATAGCCCTGATATGACCCTTTGTGGTCGGCTGGGCTATACGTCGGCTGGGCTGTCTTATCTCCCCATTTCAAACCCCTATCCTTGAACCCTCTATCCGTGCATCCCAGCTCCCCCACCCACGCCCTCATTCTGCACTCGGCTCCCCTTCCCCATCCTGTCCTCTAGGTTTTCCAGCCGTGTGTGTGTGTGTGTGTGTGTGTGTGTGTGTGTGTGTGTGTGTGTGTGTGCGCGCGCGCGAGCGCGCGCACGTGCTGTGATTATGTAGCTCAACTGTATGGTCAAATGAGATGCAGGCAGCAACCCAGTATATATTTTTTTCTTGAGCAGGGGTTTTTCATGTTATTTCTGTATACTGAATCGCGTATCTGAAGCATTTGGACACAAGAAAAGGCAAACGACATACGGGGTGGGTTATCCATCGTGTAGCTTATGCAGTGACAACCCCTTTAAGAAATAAACTTAAGGAAACACGCGCGTTTAAAACTACAGTTCTATACGTTAATTTATGCATACAGTAGGCTTTGGCGCTGTCAATTTTGCCACGATACTGATACTTTCATCAAGGCTAGTATGATGTTATTACTATATTTCAATGGTGTGATGTCATCAGTCCAAAAATGCTGTATAACCTGTTGGGTTTTCCACAAGATGTTATTACTCTGTTTCAATGATGTGATGTCATCAGTCCAAAAATGCTGTATAACCTGTTGGTTTTTTCCACTAGATGTTATTACTCTGTTTCAATGATGTGATGTCATCAATCCAGAAATGCTGTACAACCTGTTGGTTTTTTTTTTTTTCCACTAGATGTTATCACTCTGTTTCAATGATGTGATGTCATCAATCCAGAAATGCTGTATAACCTGTAGGGTTTTCCAAAAGATGTCATTACTCTGTTTCAATGGTGTGTTGTCATCAATCCAGAAATGCTGTATAACCTGTAGGGTTTTCCAAAAGATGTTATTACTCTGTTTCAATGATGTGATGTCATCAATCCAGAAATGCTGTATAACATGTAGGGTTTTCAAAAGATGTCATTACTCTGTTTCAATGGTGTGTTGTCATCAATCCAGAAATGCTGTATAACCTGTAGGGTTTTCCAAAAGATGTTATTACTCTGTTTCAATGGGTGTTGTTGTCATCAATCCAGAAATACTGTATAACCTGTTGGTTTTTTTTCCACAAGATGTCGTTACACTGTTTCAATGATGTGATGTCATCAATCCAAAAACGCTTTATAATCTGTTGTTTCTTTTTTTTTCCCACAAGATGTTATTACTCTATTTCATTGATTTGATGTCATCAATCCAGAAATGCTGTATAACCTGGTTTTTTCCCCCACAAGATGTTCTTAGTCTGTTTCAATGATGTGATGTCATCAATCCAGAAATGTGTATAACCTGCTTTTTTTCCCCACAAGTGTTTTCCTGACTCTGGCTGGTGTGACTGCTGCAATGTTCACTGCAAAAACTCAGTTGACAACAAATTTTGCTGGCGTGAATCAAGGGACCCTCCCTCTCCATATTTTAACTGCCCTCCATCCACTGTCCATTTTTTTTCGCCCCGCCGACTGGCAGGGCCGCCGCAATGTCTTTTGAACTACATGAAGAATGTCCCCCCACCCATTTCCAGTGCCCATCAGTGGCTTTCCGTTTCCCTGTGTTTGTGCGATGTAACGGTGTCTTTGACTGCCCTTACAAAGAGGACGAGGCAGACTGTGAGACCTATGTCTGTCCTGGGTACTTTCGCTGCCGTCAGTCTTTGATATGTCTGCACCCAGAGCACGTGTGTGTGACGGCAGAAAATCATTGCCCTCAGCATGACGATGAATGGTACTGCTCCTCGTCTTGCCCAGACCAGTGTTCCTGCCAGGGTTTTGCTTTTACATGTGGACACGTGTTCGCTGTGGGTGGATACCCCGATGTTCGTTATTTGGACGCTACTGGAAGCAGAATGAAACCAGAAGAGCTCTTCATGAACACAATGCTGGGTGTACCTCACACTGAAAAACTGCAGTCTTGTTGAACTACTTCTTCCAGAGCTTCCGAATGTGAAGATTCTCGACATTAGTTATAATCTGTTAAGAACTGTTTCCTTGGATATTCTGAAGAAGGTCGCCAATCTGAATCACTTAGTCCTCACAAACAATCCTGTGACCTCTCTGTTTCCCAGCCAGTCAGACGAAGGGCTGAAGATTCCAAAACTCAGAAACCTCGACCTGTCCTTCGTAGAAATGGGGCATTTGGATCTCCATAGAATGCAACCATTCTCAGGACTCAAGGTCCTCAACATGTCTGGCAGCAAGACTCACACCATGTCTGGTGAGACGTTGGCCCATCCACAACTCACCACAGTAGATCTCCGGGGCAGTGAATTGGTAGACTTCCCTCAGGCCCTGCTGAAGGATCTCAACAAACTGGAGGAAATGTACGCTGACGACTTTAAGCTGTGCTGTGCTCAGATATTGCCTGGCCATTTCAACGCTGAGATTGTCATGGCCCCTTCCCCATCTTTTCCACCTGCCAGCATCTTCTGGGGACCAGTCTGCAGCGAGTTCTTCTCTGTCTCGTTACGCTCTTTAGCCTGCTTGGCAATGGCCTGGCTGTTGTGCTGGTTCACAGAGAACGGGGAACAGACTGCCATCACCAAGGTCATTCCTCAGCTTTGCGGGGCTAAGTTTGTGATGGGGATCTACCTGGCTGTGCTGTGTGTTAGTGACCAGGTGTACAGTGGATCCCACCTGTATTCAGCCACAGCCTGGAGGGCCAGTGACTGTTGTAAGGTGACAGCATTCCTCTTTCTTCTCTCCTGCCAGGTGGGGCCTTCTCTTTATCACTTGCGTTTTCATACATTCATTTTATTTATGTATTTACTTATTCATGCATCCGTTCATCCATTAACTTATTCACACCATTCATTCATTTACTTGTTTCGTTTATTTATTTACTTTTATTGACCTACTTATCTATTTGTTTGTTGTTGGTCTGTTCATTATCTATTCTATCTTATTTATTCCATGTGTTTATTTACTTATCAATTCACACGTCTATGGAATCTCTGCTCGTTGTTTTGTGTGATGTGTTGAATGTTTGATTTGGTCTGCTGATGGACTCAATTCTGCAGCCATGGTTTCATCTAGGTAAAGATTTGCATAAGCATTTACAAGGATAGCTTTGTATACAACTCGCACTAAGTCTCTTTCTATTCCTGTATTTCTTCTCTGTATTAAGAATATGCGGGGGCGGGAACCCAAAGAAAAGCATTGCATGCAGTGTGTGTGTGTGTGTGTGTGTGTGTGTGTGTGTGTGTGTGTGTTTTTCACCATACATACATACAGTGTACCCCCACATACATAGATGACTTATCGTTAATGTGGTAGGGCAGGCATCTAGGAAGTCTCACTTGTGAGACCCTCTTCCACTCTCCTCTTGTGTGTTTGTGTACCTAGCTGTAACTGTGCGTGTGTGTGTGTCCAACTCTCCTCTTCTTTCTTTCTTTACCTAGCTGTAAGGTCCAGCGTAGACAGATAGATAGATAGATAGATGATTTCTTTACCTATCTGTTCCATGTGTCTCTTTCCAACAGGCATCTTTCTTTCTTTACCTACTTGTAACTCCAGCGCCCCTCTTCCAACTCTCCTCTTCTTTCTTTCTTTACCTAGCTGTAACTCCAGCGCCCTGTGCTCTTCCAACTCCTCTCTTCTTTCTTTATTTACCTAGCTGTAACTCCACTCCAACTCCCCTCTTCTTTCTTTATTTATCTAGCTGTACCTCCAACGCTCTGTGCTCTTCCAACTCTTCTCTTCTTTCTTTATTTACTTAGGTGTAATTCCAGCGCACTGTAGTCTCATGATGCAGCCGATGTGGTGTAGCCGATAGGACTAGTTCGTCTGCAATGACGCCTCTTTGATGCCAACTGAGTATCAAATCGGTGTGCATAGCATCTGTAATTCTGCTGATAGAGGTGTGACACTCTATCCGTTTGTTTGTCAAAAGGCGAGTCGCGTGCTGTAAGTGTGTTTTTCTGGTTGTCGAAAAGTGACAATCAGTCTTCATTGATAAAGTACAAGACACGCTGGAGTTATCAGCATTCCTCTTCACAAACTTGATCCTAAACATGAATTTCCCAAGTCGAAAGGCGGTATCGAGGTTTTTTTTTTTTTTTTTCAGTCTTTTTCTTTCTTTCCTTTTTCTACTCCAAGTTCAGAATGTTTTAGCCGTGAATGAATAGTTGTTCAGCTAAACTGACTTTTGCGCACGCACACACACGCGCGCGCGCGCACACACACACACACACACACACACACACACACACACACTGGCGCGCGCGCGCGCGCACACACACACACACACACACACACACACACCACACACACACACACACACACACAGAGGCGCGCGCGCGCACGCACGCACACACACACACACACACACACACACACACACACACACACACACACACACAACACAACACAACACAACACACACACACACACACACACACACACACACACACACACAACACACACACACACAACACACACACACACACACACACACACACACACACACACACACACACACACACACACACGTGCTGTCTACGTACGTGTGTGCTGTGAGTCTATGGCCATTTTTCTCTGGCAGTGTCCTTGAATCGCGTCCTGTCCGAGATTTAAAGAAATATTTCAGAACCTCAGGTGGAGCCTTTCAGTTTTTTTTTTTTTTCGTGTTTCATTTGATCCTTTTTGGAGTACTAACATTCTTGAGTAAAAGTAGTCGGCCCCCCCCCCCCCCCCCCCCCCCCCCCCGCCCCTCCCCGCCCGCCCCCCCCCTCCCACCCCCGCCCCCGCCCCCCCCCCCCCCCCCCCCCCCCAAATCCCAAGGTTGCCCCCCCCCCCCCTCCCGCTTCTCCGTCTCCTCGTTCAAATCTAAGTTATTTTCGAAGACTGAGTCTTAGTGTAACTATGAGGCGTTTGGAGTGGAAAATGCTTAGTCTCAATGTTGTAGTGTAGGATACTCATAACTCCAGAAATCTTGCTTGTTATGTCGTGCTCCAGCTCTATCACTAATGCGTACGTCACGCTGGGCGAGTCTGTCGCTCAAGTGTGCTCCCTTTCTGTCACTTGATAAGTGTGACCCAGTTATGGTCAGCGCTAGAGCAAAGATCCCCCAATCTGCAGGGCTGACCGCGCCCAACTGTTTAAGTCAGACACTTTGCACAGTAACGGTGATCACCCAGTCAGAGCAAAGATCAATCTTGTAAGCGCCACAACCCACCATCTCTTCTGGGCTCGGTTTTTAGGTGTTGATCTACTTTACCTTGAAGGTGAACTCATTTCTTGCTGACAGATTCTGTGTCAAATAGGCTAGTGCTCGTACTCTCCACTGACATCAAGGATTTAGAAGATCACAACATGTAATGGACTGATGAAGATGGCGTGAACTGCCCGAGTAAGGAGTGAGTTTCGCGTCCGATTCACCTGACCAGGTACTTTGCATGAAACTTTGTTGCTAACTCGCTTGCTGAGACGAGGGAAAGAGGAATCATAAGAACGAGAGCTTAAGCGAGAGACGGACAGTGTGACAAGAGCTTAAAAGCAGTGTGGTTGGTTTGAGAGTCACAGGCAAGGCAAGCATAATTATTAGGCTGGTACGCCGTTTTGCCTCCTTCGTCATTGGAATATCAGATCTGCTTTCAAATGAT
>JADBJO010003746.1:160000-162500 GCA_016801955.1 Conus betulinus
GTTAATAATATAACAGCTGCCTTATCCCTCTACCAACACACCCACGCACGAGAAATAAACTTGATTCGATCAACGGTCGCAAGAGGAAATGTGTGACTAAAAAAGAGAGTTTAGAAACAGAGGGGGTTAGTTACTGCCAAGGACATTGACAAACAAAGCACAGGACAAGACACTCCGCACAAGGGTCTTGTCCTGTGCTTTGTTTGTCAATGTCCTTGGCGGTAACTAACCCCATCTATTTCTAAATTTTTCTTCGTTCTCCGCCATCAGTCACTCCATTTTTTTAAAGAGAGGTCTGTAGTGTGGAACAAGAGGGTCCCCAGAATCACACCCTGGCGTGCTCCAAGATCTGTGGTTGCTTCTGAAATGTCTGGCCATGCGTCATCACCATCCGATCTTGTTTGGTGAAAAAGAATGCGATCCACTTCCACAGGTCGCCTATGATTCCGTGAATGTCAGGTTTCTTACAAAGAAAAATATTAGCTTGTGGAGCAGTGTCAAAAGGCGGAAGAAAAGTCAAGACATTTATCTCAATCTCTAGAGCGCTACCACAGATTGTAGAGGTCACATCTGGTTATCACTGTTTGTGTCTTACAAGACGGACCTGTATCTACAAGAATGTGTAGTTTGTTCTGGCCGACGTGTTTCATAAACTGGCCATATGTGTGTTCCAAGGATAAGGTGATTGGCATTGTTTTGCATTGTTGCTGTTATCGTTGTTTTCATCCTCATCATTCTCGTTCTTGTCGTGTCTGTCTGTTGTACCGAGTGGTACGATAATCTACCTAGCACCTCCTCAAAACACAGGAAAGAGAAAGAGCGAAAATTAAAAAAAAAGAAATGTGTGTGTGTGTGTGTGTGTGTGTGTGTGTGTGTGTGTTTATGTGTGTGTGTGTGTGTGTGTGTGTGTGTGTGTGTGTGTGTGTGTCACACGCAACACACACACACACACACACACACACACACACACACACACACACACACACGCGCGCGCGCGCGCGCGCGACACACGCACACACACACACACACACACACACACACACACACACACACACACACCACACGCACGCGCGCGCGCGCGCGCAGACACACGCACACACACACACACGCGCACGCGCGCGCGCACGCAGTCACAAGACACGCACGCACGGACGTACTCATACACGCACGCACACACGCACACACACACACACACACTTAAAAGAAGTAATACTACCTTTTTGTTAAATGTCTATTGGTAAAGAGTTCCAAAGCGTTCCACCTGAGTAGTGAAGACTGGTTTTTAAAAAGATCAGTTCCAGGTTTACAGATAAGAATATCATTGGTGTATCTTAATTGGTTGCGCGGAAAATTGGCGGCTAGAGACGAAAGTGCATAACCATTCGTTATTCTGTACATCAATATTGCTTTATTGTACTGAAGTCTATATGACTGGGGAATAATATCTAGCTTTTCATAGTCCTGTAATGTTAATGATGACAATTTAAAAGAATAGCGTTTTGAGATACACGTTTGCTTATACAATTGATATGGGGTGACCAGGTGAATTATTGTGTCTAAGGTGACTCCCAAAGTCTTATAAGTGCTTACGTCTTCAAGTTGCTTGTCACTGAGGTAAATGGTGGGCATAGCCGAAGTTAGATTTCATCTTTTCTGTCGCGAAGTTATAATCATATATTTCGTTTTCTGTTCGTTTAAGGACATGTGATTTAGTCTGGTCTAGGTCACTAAATGATCAATGTTCTTTTGTAATTTAATGAATGGAAGATTTAGGTGCAAGTCTTTACAGTGGATAGATGTATCATCGGCAAGGATATCACACGAGCCATTGATATGTAAAGGCAGATCATTCATATACAGTAGAAAAAGAAAGAGGACCAAGTACTGATTCTTGTGGCACACCAAATTTTAGTGGTGAGAATCTGGACTTCTTCTTACGTAGGAAAACTGATTGTTGACGACTGGGGTGAAACGATTTTATTAAAGAAGGACATGAGTGGAGAATTTATGGATGAACAGTTTTCTCAGTAATAATTTGTAATTAATAACATCAAATGCGTTTGCAACGTCAATGAATAGTACCCCAGTGAAAATTAAATCATTGTTTTCTAACCATTGATCAACAAGATGTGTCAGTGCAGTATGACAAGAGTGGTTAGGTCTGAATCCAGATTGGTTAGGATGTAGTAAGTCGTATTTTGTAATATGAGATATAAAAGTATTTATTGATGTGCTTTTGTAATGGCTTGGACAGAAGAGACACATGGGAAATGCGGGGGGGGGGGGGGGGGGGGGGGGGGGGGACAGAGAGACAGACAGACAGACAGACAGAGACTATTTATCCAGGGTTATGAGATTAACAAATTGTACATGCTTTTCCCCACCCAGCCCTGGGGAAAACAGAGCAAAGCAAAAAAAACAAACAAACAAAAAAAAAAAAAAAACAATGGGAAAACATGCAAGTCGCTATGGCAACAATAGGGTAAAAGGTGAATACACA
>JADBJO010003746.1:167500-177500 GCA_016801955.1 Conus betulinus
ATGGAGAACAATTATCAGTTCAAAACAAGTACAACAATGGTACTGATGAAAGTTTTTTTTAAAATTTATATATATATATATATATATATATATATATATATATATATATATATATATATATATATAGTTCATACTTATGTGTGGCTCAAACCGAGTTAAACCTCCAATTTTTAGAAAAGGAAATCTCGCTGGTAATCGCATCGTTCGGTTCTAAATAAAAATCGTTAATGCATGTGCACATAATAAACTAGCGACGTTGGCAAAATGTCATCACAAAAGTAATGAAAAGAAAGCCGAACTATCAGAGAAACCAAAGAAAATACTTTGTCTTTATAGCGCAATCGGCAGTTTCCACTGAATCAGCGCTACTGGCTGTCTTCTTGCACAGATCGAAAACAAAATGGGACTCCTGGACAGGACCGTGTATGTCTCATGGCCCCAGAGACCATGTTCAAAACACGGAATCCAAAGCTCTTCCGGCGGCCGATGGCTGAAATGCCTTGCTACTATCTATACATATTAGCTGGTTTTTGTCTGCTGGACTACGTGCCAGAGAACGTCATTAATATTCCCCCCGATAGCAAGTAGCTGCAGCTGTGTCAGTGACGTCATTGATATTCCCCGAGAGCAAGTAGCTGCAGCTGTGTCAGTGACGTCATTGATATTCCCGAGAGCAAGTAGCTGCAGCTGTGTCAGTGACGTCATTGATATTCCCCGAGAGCAAGTAGCTGCAGCTGTGTCAGCAGCATCCATTCTTGCAGTTATGTGCCTTACAATAGCTGCACGAGGGTCATAGGTTGGGAGTGTGCTGCTAGCTGTGTACAGTCAGAAGCTGTTGTGTGTTAATGGCAGCATGGGGTTCACATGGTTTGTGTGCGTTAGCAGCTGTAATAACATCAGAAGCTGCTGTGTCTTAATGGCAGCATGAGGTTCACATGGTTTGTGTGCGTTAGCAGCTGTAAGAGCATCACAAGCTGTTGTGTGTTAATGGCAGCATGAGGTTCACAGGGTTTGTGTGCGTTAGCAGCTGTAATAGCATCACAAGCTGTTGTGTGTTAATGGCAACATGGGGTTCACAGGTTTTGTGTACGTTTGTAGCTGTAACAACACCAGAAGCTGCTTGTTAGTCCCGTGGTTACATGAGGGTCACAGTTTCTGTGTGTAACAATAGCTGTGTTACTGCCAGAAACTGCTTGTCTGTCATTGACTCCACGAGTGTCAGTGGCTGCATGCGTATCAGTGACTGCATGAGTGACAGAAGACGCATTTGGGTCAGTACCTACCTGTAGCTGAAAACCCTTTTAATCATTGATTAAGATGTTTTCTTTTTTTTTTTTCTCAGGCAAAGATTCAGAAACGCTGTCCAAAACACAGCCTCGATCTTTTAGTGCCAAATTTAGTTAAACTCCTATCTTCAATAATTAGCAGGTATTGTGGAGGGAGCGCGCGCGCGCGCGAGTTTGTGTGTGCGTGTATCACTGTATGTGTGTGTGTGTGTGTGTGTGTGTGTGTGTGTGTGTGTGTGTGTGTGTGTGTGTGTGTGTGTGTGTGTGTGTGTGTGTGTGTCTGCGTGCGTGCGCGTGTATGCATGCATGTGTGTGTCTCACATTTTTAATTTTTGTTTATCCCTCAAGGTGTCTTTCATCTTCCCTGTTTTCACAGAATGTCATTACTTAAATGGGTACACTCAAGGGGTATAATTCTGGCAGTAACAGTAATACTGCGAAGCCGACAAGGATTCAAAACGCTGGGCAAGGCGCGTGGTAAAAAAAAGAGCCTTCTCTTTTCTATGAATGGTACGAGTGGAATTTTCGTTTTACTAGACATTTTAAACAGTCAGAGGAATGCGCCAACTAAGTCTTTACAATGTTTTCTACACACGTGAATCTTCTGAAGCGGGATAATGTTTGTTCACGTTTTGCTCCAGTTGCGTTAGTCGAAGCAATAAAACGTTTAAATGCCGTGACACATCTCCTGAAGCACCTAGTGTTGTGGGAACTGTGTCACCAGTGCCACAGGTAGCTGCCCACATGTCCCTCTCCCTTCCATGCATCAGGAACAATGTAGCAGTGGGAGAATCATTGAAGAGCAGCAGCATGATGATGCGGATGGGACAAGGCGCATGGACAACACCGACAGTCTACTTCACATACAACCAGAACATCTGCTTCAGGAGTCTATTGATACGGGAATGTTTGTTTCTACTCTATCAAGAAGGGATCGGGCCATTGTGCTGTCTGTATGGGCTACTACTGTACTGTAACACTGCAGATGTACACCCTGCACCGCTGCAGAGATCTCTTTGTGACTGAGCTGAAGGACCATGACCACGGACATATCTTTTCTAAGTACAAAATATATTCCCAGCTCCTTTCACAAAAAAAAACAACAACCAACCTCCGCTTGCAGCGTTGCATGAATCGACATGCAAGTGCTGTTCAGCTCGGCCGCAACGCTTCTACATTAACACCTTTTCTACGACAAACCTCCACTGTACACCCCTACTGTGTGATTCTCCCACTGCACCACACACACACACACACACACACACACACACACACACACACACACACACACACACACACACACACCAGTTAAGTAGTTCAACTGGCCTTTATCTTTAGATCTTATCTCTACTCAATTACATTTGTTTTGATTAAATGGAAGAGGGATAAAGGGAAGGGGGGGGGGGGGGGGTTGGGGTTGGAGGATGTCATATTCTATCATTAACGTATTAATACACTCAATCACTTACATACTTCATTCACCCCACATAAAACTGTCTGAATCACTGTAGTGGAAGGACATAAAAACCGACGACACACACACACACACACACACACGCACGCACGCACGCACGCACGCACACACACACACACACACACACACACACACACACACACACACACACACACACACACACACTAAATAATCCAAGAATTCGCGGGCCAAACCAGTTAAAAGCTGCGAGATGCCGCACTAAGTTCAAACATTTTCAACAGTTTTTCCTCCCGGTTGGAGAGAGTGTTCCTGGGTGTCGATTTTTTTTAACATCCAAGGAAGATCATTCTGCCTATAGTCCCACCACCTCGCTCCATGAACATGAAAGCCTAGCCCGCTCACACACTGGCCATACGATGCAGTGCTTGATTATTTTTTTTTCGTATATATTTGTTACCATACAGACGCTGTCAGTGTTCACAAAACAAATCTTCAAAACCAAGCATGGAATCGACCTACTGGGACAGATCTCCAGGGAAAGCTTGATAGCAGAGCGTTTTGAGAGAAGTAGGTCACGACTGCTAGAGGTCATTTGGCTGTAAGCAAATGTTTTGACGCTTCATGAAATCGAATCTCCACTTTCCAGGTAGCTTGTTGTCTCTAGGCGTCCCTCTTCTGACGAATATCTTTCCCGAATAACCTTTCTTTGTTTTAACGCTTGCCAAAGAGAATGAGGGTCGTGAAGACGATGCTATGGGTTTCCATTCCGGTCTGAGACTGCACAACAGGGCTGTACTCTACGCTTACTTTCGTAATATATTATATCCCAGCGTCAACCAGGCGCGACAGATACAGACACCTGCAGTGTTGATCCGGAGATTTGAGCAACACGCTCAGAGACACATCCATTTCTCCCCAACTGAGCCCGTAGCAAACTCAACTCGGGGTAGGAGCTGGTCAGGGCAGAAAACCCTCACATGGCTCTGATGGGAATAGAACCCACGACCTCCCAACGGGAGTCTGCGACACTAACCATTTGGCCACGCGAAACGGCTGTTCCCCCCCCCCCCCCCCCCCCCCCCCCCAAACCCTTTGACATGTGAAACTACCTTTGGAAGTTTCATCTTCTAGTCCACTTTTGTTTACTCATCTATCCGGTGAAGGACACTTTTGTGCTAATCTTATCCGGTTGGGACACTTTTAGCTGGCCACGTATTGGCGTAAGTGTTGTTGGCCTCTTCGTACTAGAAACCGCGCGCTGTTCCATGAGAGTAAAGGCTGATGCGTCCCCATACCCCATTGTTACTACCTGTACGGCCAGGGCTTTGGTTTGGAAGCCAGCTTCTCCTCCGCCACTGGCTAGACTGACATAGTTGTCAGTACTGTGAACCTGAGCTCCGTCCTGCTTTCGCTTGGCGCAGTGAATTAGTCCAATCAGAAGAACTGCTTTGATAGGTCTGCGTGTAATACTTCTCTGGTGTAATGCTGCTCTAACTGATGATATCTGACTTGTTTACTTCCCTCCAGTCTGAAAGATCTGCTGTGCACACACAGGGATCCACAGTCTGCGGTAATCTCCGTGTCTATACTCGTGATGTCACAGCTGTTGAAGACCACGATCTGTAACTTTCAGACGAGCAGATCGTCGCTGCTGGAGCCCCTGGTGGGATAGAATATCATCTGACAGCGTTAACTGCTTGGAGGAGTTCGTTTAGAACTTGGCTGTGCCTCCATCTGTACTTTCCCTGGCGTGGCACTCCTTTGCATGAACGGAGGACATGCAGCACCGCTTGTTTGCCCTGACAGAGGCAGAACGTGGGGGTCTTTTGATTTTCTTCCATTTCAACAGGTTAAATAACTGTCATGGCAAGAGGCTATGGACAGGTCTGAAAATAAAGCTAACCCTGAGAGGGGTCATGTGCCACATTTCATCCAAGCAAATACACCGTTATGGAGAGAGTCTTCCCGTGCGGCCCTTTGCCCCTGTTGGTTTTCTTGGGCTGTTTTCGGATTCTCTCGGGATTTACTTCTGTCTTTTGCCCTAGACCACCGATTCAGTTCTGTTGTTTCTCGTCCCTGTCTGTTGGTTTGTGCACGTCATGTTGTGTCCCTGATCTGTGGGTTCTCCATACTCCATGGCTACGTCCAGCCCCTCCCGAGTCTTCCATTTTCTGTCAGTTTTAAGCTTGGGCTTGGCTGATTCCACTGCCTTGTGTCCCTTTCTTTAAATGTAGTTAGTGATCTTGCTTTTGCCTCTTTTTATTTCACAAGAATGGGTTCGTTAACTGAAATTCAATCTAACTCGTTTAACAGCTTCAACAATGTGTGTGTGTTTTGTCTTCCTCCTGTGGAAAAGACAGTTGTGTCATTGATGAAGGCTTTTAGACGGGGGCATTTATTTACTTTCGAGGTCTGCTAAACCAGTACAGCTCATAACTGCTTCAAGATCATCTCCTTTGCCAACACACGCAGTTTTAGAAAAACTGCACAGTTCATTTGATAATAGAGTTCACATCGATCTGGTCTCTTTTGTATTTCTTTGAGCAGAAAGCCTAAATGTTCTCTGGAACATGATGCATGTCGATAATCATTTGAATAATCCCGTGTGGAACATATCAATATGTATTTGTTAGATCAGGCTACACCATGTCTAGTTCCCCTTTCCCTGCCTCAATTCTTTTAATTACTTTCTAATTTATAGTGCCTTTTTCTTACTGAATCCTGACCCTGGAGAAAGGTCCAGTGACGGTGAGGAAAGACCCACTGACCACAGGGAAAGTCCTGTTGACAGTGGGAAAGACTACAACTTTGGATTCTCTCTTGAGGGCACATAAGACCGTATGGCGAAAGCTTGGCTGTGTCTGGAGTGGCACTGTCTTCATCTGTCCGTGGGCAGGGGTGGTTGGGTCTGTGGGTGTGCTCGACAGCTGGAGGGTGGTGTTTTTTCGCCGTGGGCTCTGCAGTCATGAAACACGGGCTGGTACACCCATGGGGATGCTACTTTAAGGCTGTTATGAGTTGCATCCTGTAGTCTGATTTACCTCTGTTCAGGAGCAGTTTATGTCCCTTGATATCTTAATGGAGAGTCCTGCGCGTGCCTGTACCCATCGTCAACACAGCGCAGGGCCTCCAAGGGTGGTACAGGACTGCTCAAAGGGAAGGTGACGGCAGCGCTTCTCTGGGTCCTCCCCAGCACCTTCGGGTGTTTCTTTTTCTAATGTATAGTGCCTTTTTCTTACTGAATCTTTCACATGATGATGTGAAGAAAGAATTAGGACTACAACAGAATCGTTCACTTTCACTTGCAAATGCATAAAAAGAACAAAAGAATAATATCAATTCACCCAACCAGCAACACTGTCCCTTCTCTCTCCTTCGAAAGTATTCGAAATATAGAAGGACTGAAAACAACTAAAAGAATTTTAAATTTTGAAAATTGTCTCAAAGATTTACAACTGGAGGAGGGACAAGTTTGAGACTTGACCCACGTTGAACTATATTACCGAAATTTTGAACAAGTATTCAAAACTATTATAATTTAGATTTGCTGGTATATTGCACAATCTTTTTAGGGAAGCTAGCAAACAAGTGAAAAATATGGAAAAGACCAAACATTTAAAAAAAAAAAACCAATTTACACTTAAAAAGCGAACTCAACCCAAAAGTCTAACAAGAAATCCTACGCAAAATAGCGTGTAATGTACACAGCAGATAATCGACTGTCGTTGGGGGGGAGGGACTGTTGAAAAGAAGGGAATGTGAACCAACAGTGGGAAACCAGCACAGACGAGAAGAAAAGGAAGGAAGTAAAAGGGTACCCTTCAGCAGGATCCCTGTGATGTAAACTTCCTGCAAACTGGAGATAGGGATAAATCAGATGGTACAAGCAGGACCCTTCCAGACACAACTGCTGAATTGAGTGTAATGATAATAATAATGAGGACAATTTCTATCGCGCCCATCCTAACATCGTAGGCTATAGGATGAACAATTCAACATCTAAAAAAATGTAAGCAGAAACACACATACACACACACACACGCGCGCGCGCGCACACACACACACACACAAACACACACACACACACACACACACACACACACACACACACACACACACACACACACACACACACACACGCACACACACTTCTGCGTTCACGAGTCAAACATACACACATACACACACACACACACACACACACACACACACACACACACACACACACACACGCATGCAAGCACACAGCACACTTGCGAGCGCGCACACGCACACACACACACACACACACACACACACACACACACACACACACACACACACACACACACACACTGGAACACAATGTTGCATACATAAACACACTATATGACCGGCGAACAGCTCATTTGTACACGAGCAAAGTGTGCAAGTGCTATCCTGCAACTGGCGTTTGAACAGATACGTTTTAAGTGTAGACTTGAAAGTCGGGAAGGTAGGGGCATGACGCAGATAGAAAAAGTAGTGAATTCGAGAGTATTTCCGCAAAAAACGAGAATGCTCTAGAACCGTGCTGCTTTCGGTTATATGAGGGAATTCGAAAAATTCGGTCATCAGAGGAAGAACGGAGGGGACGTGTAGGAAAATATATTTCGAAGCGATCAGAGAGATAGGTAGGCGCTTCACCTGTGATAACCTTATAACATAGACAGGCCGACTTATACTGAATTCTGTGCTCGATTTTGAGCCAGTGTAATTTCTTCAAGAGATCCGAAGTATGGTGCTGTTTGGCTGTGTGGTGTTTCAGGGTGAGATCAGAGTCGGAGATAGAAGCCATGGTCACGAACAAATGGCATAAATGAGACGTCAGTGGAGCCTAGGACTATTGACAGACAAAGACGGGGGTCTTGAGCTTGTGAGTGTTTTGCAAACCGGATAGCTTCTGTTTCATCATAATAGATCGAAATAGACAGGTCCAACTTTACCGTTAAAAAGAAATGAAAGAGTACAAATTCTACAGATTAGGGAATAAGAGGGGCAACAAAATGTTGCTATATTTTCATGTGCATTTCTTTTACCTCCTTTTCCTTCACTGGAGATAAACCCCAAGGTTAGTCAAACTGTCGACGTCATTAGTCGTTATAGATGCCGCAGCTGGGTGTCAGACGCGTGATCATACAACATCAATCATAACCAGTCGGACAAAACAAGAAAGAGAGAGAGCATAAAACTGCCCTTCTTATGTCCAGACTAACTGTCTACTTTTTTTTGTCTTTTACATGAAGTAGATCTGTGTGTTGAATGTCCAACAAACTGAATGTATGTTAATAAAGATGATGTACCAAACACTTTCTTTCTATGAATCTGGGGAGTAGAAAAAAAAAAGGTTCAGTGGGTGGAATGTGTGTCAGTAGAAAAAAAACAACAACAGTTTTTTTTTACATGGTTTGTACTCGGTTTCAGTGTTTTGACATTTCAGAAGCGTTTTTCTAGGTCTGGAAAAGAAAAATGGAAAAAAAATATGTGACCAACAGAAGGTCTTGCGAGAAAAATACAGGATTTTGCAAAATGAGCAAAGCCATAGTGAATAATGAGGATGTTGGGGAAAAAAAAAAGAGGAAACGCAATGCTTTTAGCAACATCGCTTTTCATTGATTTTGGACCTCTTACCTAAAGAGGAAAAGCACAAAACTGTTGACTGACATATTCTGCTAACTTTATCATGTCTAAAAAGCATCATTAATATCACTTATACTAAACACATAAAAGTTAATACTGATTTTGATATTTCTAATGTACAGACAAAAGATGGTATTTGCACCTTAGTATTTTTCATTTTCATTCAAAACTTAACAATACCACACCAGCAAATATTTATGGGAATGGTAATGGGTTTTATTTCCTAAAAACAAAACAGAACCAAACCAAACCCAGCGTGAAATAAAGAGATTGTATTTATGTATTTATATTTACAAAGAACTCAACATATGATACAGCTATAAACAAAGGAGTTTGGTTGAAATGAGACGCATGGAGAAGGTCCCTGTATGTTTCCTGTTTATCTACAGCATTCCTCATCCTCAATGAATGACTGGCAATTCATTTTTTAACTGGTGAGTGGGGTGCGCATGTGCACACAAATTGTGTGTGTGTGTGTGTGTGTGTGTGTGTGTGTGTGTGTGTGTGTGTGTGTGTGTGTGTGTGTGTGTATGTGTGTGTGTGTGTGTGTGTGTGTGTGTGTGTGTGTGTGTGTGTGTGTGTGAGTGAGTGTGTGTGTAAATGTGAGCGCATATGTGCACCTGGGTGTGTGCTGCATGCTTTCTATACCCGAGGATCAAATCAAAATGGAAAACTGGGGAAGAGTTGTTGGACTTATGCTGACTATTACACTGCACTGACTGTGTACTTTCTCCTTTCTAAATCTATGATGTGTTTCTGTCATAAAAACACCACCACCACCAAACCTTCCCTCTCTGCAGATTGTCAATTTGTGTTTCCTGCTGATTGATGAAATGCTTTGCGTTGAATAAAGACAAACGCTGCCTCAAAACAAAAAACAAAAAAAAAGAAAGAGAGAGAGAGAGAGAGAGAGAGAGAGAGAGAGAGAGAGAGAGAGAGAGAGATCCTCCTTTTAATTAATAAATAAACTTGAACTATATTTCCATGAAAATTCTTTCTACTCTTTGTTTTTAAATTACAAAGAAAATGTTCAAGATGATTACATTAACAGGCCCTCAATGACTCAAAAACAAAACTTTCCCTCTCAAAGTTCATACTCACAGAGCCACACAAAATATTGATTTATTACCGTCTCCTGGACCTCACAGATCCAGAACAGTTTTTTTTCCCTGTGTTCAGTCTCTGTGACATCTCATCAATTTAAACTGAACACAATGTGCCGGTGTACCTCTAAAAAACAGATTCAGTAAAAAAAAAAAAAAAAAAAAAAAAGGGAAAGGGGAAAAAAAACCAACTCTACTCTATCCAGGGGGAAAACACCCTGGAAAAGGAAAAGCAAATTAATCATCATATCACTCTTAGCCTAATCTTCTTCCTTCTTTTTAATCTCTTTTCATTTTGTCCTTCAATGTGACCTACCTGGAGAGTTTCCTGTCAAAGGCCAGTGTTTGCCTCTAATTTACATATTTCTCAATTCACCTTCTTTATGATTTGAAAAAAAAAAAAAATGAGGCAAGCGTCGTCCTTGCAAAATCTTTCCTGTCCGCACAGTGCTAATGACTGGCCTTCCCTCTCTGCTTCAACTGCCCATCCTACAGGTAACAAACCAATCGCTCTGAGC
>JADBJO010003746.1:182500-185000 GCA_016801955.1 Conus betulinus
TGAGAGAAAAAAGTTGTTGAAAACTAAAACATTACGCAAACAGTATAAAATGTAAGGGGACAATCTTTGAGCCTATGCCTGAGGATCCATTTAAGGATGCAAGGGAGATCAAAAGATACGGATATATATATGTGTGTGTGTGCGTGCGTGCGTGCGTGCGTGCGTGCGTGCGTGCGTGCGTGTGTGTGTGTGTGTGTGTGTGTGTGTGTGTGTGTGTGTGTGTGTGTGTGTGTGTGTTGTGTAATATTCTGCATTACAGTTGCACAAAATGATAACTTTTCCAATGGTCATTACATCCATTTGTTAACCATACACATCGAACATTTTCACTACTTTCTCAACTGAAAAAGAATAAGTAGACAAGAAAGTGACTAGACTTGATCAGATTATTGTAACAAATACAATTAAGATTTTCAGTTGAAAATACTGGGCTCTCTTGCTCAAACCATTGATCTTTAAACGATCTAGCATCATGCATAAAATACATATTCAAATGAAACAGATTATCCACCTCAAATTGCCAAAACATGCAACAAATTCAATGTCAAGATTATTGGAAACAGCTTCAGTGTGTAACCACAAGATTGTCCATTTTTGTGATGTGATGATTCATGTTGAATTACTTTGTCCTTGCTGTTGCTATCTGGTCGGTTAGAGAACCTATGAAATGTTCTGGCATTCCATCAAACCGCTGTTTTAAGAATGTCATTAACGATAAGTCACTTTTCAGTATTGCAGATTATGAGCCCCTTGGAGACTATTTCAGCCCAAATCAATACACATCGAACATTTTCACTACTTTCTCAACTGAAAAAGAATTATTAGACAAGAAAGTGACTAGACTTGATCAGAATATTGTAACAAATACAATTAAGATTTTCAGTTGAAAATACTGGGCTCTCTTGCACAAACCATTGATCCTTTAAATGATCTAGCTTCAAGCATAAAAACATATTCAAATGCAGCACACTACCCACCTCACATTGCAAAAACATGCAGCAACTTCAATGTCAAGATTGTTGGAAACAGCTTTAGTGTGTCACCACAGAATTGTCCATTTTTTGTTTGTGATGTAATAATTCAAGATTGAATTACTCTGTCCCTGCTGTTGTTTAACTGGTCGGTTAGAGAACCTATGAAATGTTCTGGCATTCCACCAAACCGCTGTTTTAAGAATGTCGTTCAGGGTATGTCACTTTTCAGCATTGCAAATGATGATGCCCCTCGGAGACTATGCGAGCCAAAGTCCTCTAGATCCACATTATACAACGAAGTCTTCATCCATCTAGAAATAGTATCTCTTGAAGCTGATCCATGTGGGCGCTGATAACAATACGCCTGAGGATGCTGATTTAAGAACTGAACAACACAACGTTTGGGATTGATTTATACCTTGGTAGTTCAATAACACCATGATGAAAAGCTGGCCTTGCTGTCTTTAGGTTTTCTGTCAGAGAAATAGTACAACCGCATCTATGCTTTCTGACATGACTAAGTTTGATAAGATGCACAGTCTGGAGTCTGAAAAAAACAACAGAAACGCACAGTCTTACACTCAGCTCTTTCAATGTCGTTAGTGCATTATCTACTTGACTGATAAAGTGTGTAACTGACACAGAAACATCCTAAAACTGATGATGTAGAGGTGAAGGAGTTCTAAGCTCATATTCGCCTTTCATAAAATGTATTACTAAAGCATGTGCATCCCCACAGTTATACTCTGGTTCTAGAACAGCTGATAAGGCACTGCGGGCAATTCAGATGCGGGTAGAAAACCTTGACATAAAAGATGATGTTCATATGTACTTTGACGGTCCTGTCACCAAAGGTAAGTCAGGCTGGGAGTATGCAGTGAAGTAGAATGGCTGAAACATCCAGGTAGACAATGGCGCGTACAGTTTAACAACTTCAAAGTCTAACAATGGAGGTAGAAGCAGTGACACAAGCACTCCACTGACTTTTATCACACAGGCCAGTTTTAAACCTCAACAAGACATGATACTGACTGACTCCATCAACCTGCTTCAAAAAGTGACGATTGGAACTGAAGCTCGACTTGGCATGAAGTAGTGTGCAACCTTCCATTGCAAAGACTCAAGTGGATAAACTGCCTTGGACATGCAGGAGTTAAAGGCAATGAGAAAGCAGACCTCAACAGAAACAGAATTGCTCGAGTGATGACATTTGCAGATGATGGCCTGATCTACAAAACATCAAAGAATGCTGAAGAAAGAATGAAAGCAGTTCAGCAACAGTTGAACAACATTGCTCAGTGGTGTCAAGAAACTGGATCGTCCATCAACCCCACAAAAGCTCAGACATTAGTCTGCATTCTCAGCAACAAGACATCAGGACAAGTACCCTCACCAGTTTTCCTTCAATGGAATACCAATTGAATTAACTAACAATCCACGCTATTTGGGGGTAGGCTTTGACACAATGCTAACCTTTAGAAAGCATTGTATCACGCACTTGTACTCAGTGTAATAGATTATGGATT
>JADBJO010003746.1:190000-192500 GCA_016801955.1 Conus betulinus
CAGCCTGCTGGGGTAATACAGACCTGGACAAGAGGGAACACATCTTGAACACTGGATGATAGCCAAAAGACTCGCACCTGTTCACAAAGTGAACGACAAATCAAAGTGAGCGTCCAGAGCGTGGAAAACGCAGAGCACCTCATACCTGGCTATGGCTATGGTAGCTATGCGCAGTCCGCAGTCAAAAGAAAAACAAAACAGGACCTCAGAAAACAATCGCCATCCGCTGTGATGACTAAAAGCTTTACTATCCAGCTGTCGGCTGTTATCAGACAGCTAAAAAAAGAAAGGCTTTAGGAAAAAGAAGAGATCAAAAATGAAATTATCAGATATTTTGACAAGAACACGCAGCAGAAGTTACTGAACATACACTGAACGCTGGTGACTCTACTGGTTGTAAGGAGACGATTGCAACACCTTTCCTGAAGGACAGGCTTATAAAAGGCAATCGGCCCTTTTAGTCTCATAAACTCTCTTAGTAAGACCATGACATGAGTAGCCAATAGATGCCCTCAGCATCACTTGGAGAAGAAAGGCCTCAAGAGCTCCCACACAGTCAGGCTGTAACAAGAACAGAGCCACGAAAGACCAGACTTCCAAGTTCTGGACAGTGAAAATGGCTCCCAACAGATTATTTATTGAAGCCATCACTGCCTTCATCGACTTGAAACAGTCTTTCCACATTGTGTGAAAAGAAGGCACCCCTGAAGCTCCTGAGAAAGGAAGGAGTGACAACAGGCGCTACTGGAGGCACAGCGGCATGTTCCAAATGTCAGCCCCCAGAAAACATGATGCTCAGAGGAGCACATGGTAAAGACCAGGGAGGGCATACCAAAAAGTGGGGTAACTTGGCACACTCTTCGTGGTGCTCTTTGACGATATCGATGACCAGCTGTCAAACCACGCTGTAGGTCACTACCCACTAATGATCGATCAGTCTGGTCCAAAGCAAAAGATATCGACTACAAATTGCAGGCGACAAGTGATTTGGAGCTCAGACTTGGCCAAAGAAAACAGGATCAAACTAAAACAAAAACAAAAACTGAGGCACGCGCTTTTCCCTGTTCCCCAGGAAAGAATTCAGCCTGCAGATTAAAAGGCACAACATTCTGGAACAAGAAAACATAACCTACCTCAGGGTGATGCCGGACAGGACACATGGGCAGAAACCACATGGAGTACCAACGTGAAGAATCTGACCAAAGTTTACAGACCTCACATAGAATACGTCTCCACCTCCTGGTCTACAGGAGCTATAAGCAACACAAACCATCCAGACAAGGCACAAAATGGCACCTCTGGATCAGCACAGGCAGCATAAAAACTACTTTTATAGTGCAATGGAGAACAAGGCTGGCCACCATCCAAGAGAGAAGAAACAAGAAACTCCTGAGGCAAAGCAAGAATAGGAAGAGGCTTCCTTCTACCCTCAAGGCTCCAAGCTGTGACCCAAACCTGATCAAACGGCAAAGTCTTAATCACCCGGTAAAGGTGCTTCATCAAAATCGTAGTGAAACTCTCCTGTTTGGAAACAACGAGGAATGGTCATTGGGTTGTCCATACATCTTTGACAATCCTGTACTCGTAATGAAAGGAAGACCACACAACACTAGAACTAATCTTTTGAAACTTTGTATTCTGGACTAACCACCCACCACATGCACTCAGGTTTCTACGGATGGCTCTGAATGCTGTTCAAAATGGAGGAAGTGGTGACTGCGTACGGTTTCCTGATGGCAACCCTGACACTAAGTCTGTCGCCACTTGTTCATTCCACCAGCGTTGTGACTGAAATACGCGCATTACTTCATGCTGCTCCGACCCTGAATGCAAGAAACAGTTTGTCATCCCACGCAGTCTTCCTTACTGACTGTCCAGCCCCTTTGCAGAGTTTTCAGTCCAGCCAGACAGATCAGACACCAAAAAGGGAGCCACAATAGTTCGTTTCAAATCAGGCCTGGTAGTATTTTTGCGAGTGAGGAAGCTTACAAACGCTCCAAGCTGGGAAACAAGTTGAATCAAACTGCCCTCTGTCACGAAAGAATCGAAATCCTCTCTCAAAAGCCACTCCAGTAACATATGGAGACAGCGTCTGCAGAGAGAACCTGAGGAGAACATCTACCACCTCGTCACCCCTTCAGACTGAGAAAAAAAACACTGTCAGCTCTTTTCCTGTGTGTCTGCAGGCTGAAGATACCACACAGAGATCAACGTCCTTCAACGTTTTTCGCTAAGATGGAAGAATTGGGATATTCAGTGCACATGACTGGTCAAGACGAAAAGCTACTCACGGAGGACAGAAATTAGACGATTTCGGATTCACCAGGCTGGTGAACAAGACGGACGTTTTGTTCATTCTTGTTTAGGTTGGATACCAAAGGATGTTTCTACCAAATTCCTATACATCTTAGCTAATTTCTCTTCTGCACACACACACACACACACACACACACACACACACGCACGCACACACACGCACACGCACGCACGCACGCGCACG
>JADBJO010003746.1:200000-222500 GCA_016801955.1 Conus betulinus
TGGCTTGATTCACCTGACATGCCTTATGCGGCCTTTTTATCAATTTATTTATGTATCTAAGTATGTGTTGATTATTTAATTAATGTATGTGCTTACTCGTATATATTTCTTTATTTACGTACTTATTTGTTTATTCTTAAATCTAGCGATGAAAAGTGCATGACGTGACATTTTAGGGCAACGAGAGAGTTTTTAAAATATGGTTAATTGTTTCCCTTATCCTCAATTGCAAGTTAGAAATATTTACTTTTGCGTATTGACTTCGTGTAATTGGAAGCGAGTTAAGTGCGTTTCTTTTCCTTCCCTACATTTAGTCCAACTTTTGATGTATCCGATAATGACCAATTATTGTAAACCTCTGAAATAAAAGCTGTAACCTTTTCAGGTATAAACAGACGCTGATGTGGATGGACAAGACTTTAGCTCATGCCGTGTACACACTGAACCCTTATCTGCTTTTGATCTAAATCCCCCCTTTCCGACATGTGGTCAGTTTGACATAACGCACTCCTCAATGTTCAGGAAAAAAAATCTGCCAAACCAATCCATATCACCTCTGCCAGATGTGCCTCCTTGCCCAACAGAGTTTTTATCTTTGCAAGGTCAACACGCCAGTATATGAGACTTTGCGGGTAAAGTCTGTCGTTCTGCATCCACATGAAACAGCTTTCACTTCTCACTTCGTCCTCTGTCCTTTAAACCACACAGCGTATCTGTTTCTGGCCCGCGATGAACGCAGTGCCTGTTGGGCCAAGGATGACGGTCAGCGTGACACTGACAGCAACAGCTGGGACAGGCTTCCTGCTTCGTCGTGGTCTTTCCCCAGCAAGGACGTCGCTCCCCCCACTGTTCTCATGCCTCGAGGGAGACAATGGCGTTTCCTATACCTTTGTTTGCAACCACCGACAGGATTGTAGCGACAATAGTGACGAATCATTTTGTGATTTTCCGGCTTGTCAAGAACAGCAATGTGATGGTAGTAGGCAGGTGTGTATGACTGATGTCATTCTTACATTTCACACACTGTGATTCCGCTCAGTGTGAAGTCAGGGAATGCCTTATAGATTGACTCCTTTATTTCTCAAGCATGCCTAAGAAAAACGTTTTTAAGGGCCCATTATCCTCAATTATGTAACATGCACGAAATCTTTAAATCGGGATGCTGGTATGTTGCGGATTAACGTAAGTGTTTATGTTATAATCAGCTGTTCATTTATTTCCTAAGCATGATAACATATGCTAATGACCAATCTGTCGCCCCTGCCCAATTTGTCGCCCAGCGACAGATTGGTCTTCAAACCAGGACCAATCTGTTTCCCAGGCGACAGATTGGTCGTCAACACCAGAACCAATCTGTCGCCCAGCGACAGATTGGGCCCGGGTGTTGCGTATTTTGATGGAATAGACCTTATAGGGAAGACATCATGATTGAAGAGGAAATATTTGAGCAGATAGAAAAACACAGCGTCACAGCGAACTACTTTTGAAGTTGGAGTGTTTCTATACCTGTGGCGGGGTAATAAAGAATCGTGGCCTCTGTAACTCCAGGGTATTGGGGCCAATTCTCTTCTAATTTGGTGTGAGGGTTATTGTACCAATTCCTTTAGTTATAGTCACTTCTGGCGGGCACTCTCGCACACGTTTCCCTAGTCTAGAAAAAAAAAACTAGAAATATAAACAATATAAAAAACACTCAGAGTCTGTATTCACATTGAGATAGCATGAGAATTGGCACCATGCCAGTGTAGAATCTCTTCCAAAAGTCCTGTTAATTCTATTGGCCCCATGCTATCCCGATGTGAATACAGGCCCACGTCTATAACAAAAATGACGTGAAACACATTTAAACATGAAAAAAAAAAAAAAAATCACCGTTCATTTTCACTGACCACGGGTCATCTAAATTGCAAGAAGCACAGAAATATTCATATAATAAACAGTAAGCAATTACGTTTTCCAACTGGTCACTGGTCATTGTTGCTAACCACTATCATACTACGTTGTAAGAAGCATATACACCCTATAACACATCAATACAGAATGAGATAGTGAAAATATGAAATTGACATAAAACTGTCTTTCTTGCAGACCACTGGTCTTCTACATAAAAAAAAGAAAGCAATAAACATATCAATATGGAGTGAACTCAGGAAAATATTACATTTACATGAAACTGACCACTGGTCATCTTGTTGACCACCGGACATCTATATTGTAAACTGTACAGAAGCGTTCATAACACCAATATGCAGTGAAATAGTGAACACGTGAGCTTTTCATGGAGCTGACCACTGGTTTTGGCACTGACCAGTAGTTATCGAGGTTGTGAATATTATAAAATTACCATAGAGCATATGCAGCCTAAGTAGTGAACATTTGGATTTTACAATAAACTGAACTACTCGTCGTGGTCACCCATCCGATAGGGAGAGTATTGGACAGGTAAGGTTTTTTGGCCAATGTTTAATACCGTGTCCATATAAACCTACCAAAATAACATAAGCAACATTTTTTGGTGTGTTTGCCTACTTTCCAGCGTGAATTATATTATCTGGATTTGATAACTAGTTGATTTAACTATTTGACACTTGCATGTTTGATTTTCTGATGATTGATTATGCATTCTGAAGATTTCTCAATGTGACCATTCAAAGAAAAAAACAACAATAAACTCCTGTCTCATTCCATCACTTTTTATTAGATTTTTATTATCATTTGGCTCTTAGTTTGATGTTAAGGAAAGATAAGAAACTAATAATGAAATTGAAAATAAATAAATAAAAAAAACATATGGGGCACTTCCTACACTTTCTCTCACAATCGGAGAAAGTGTGGGGGCGCCCTCATACTTTCTCTCACATGGGAGAAAGTGCGAAAGGGGAAGGTTCAAACTTTCTCTCAATCCCGCACTTTCTTCTTAAGTGAGAGAAAGTGAGTCCTCACACTTTCTCCTAAAGAGAGAAAAAGTGTGGGAATGAGAGAAACTGGCCCAACATCAACTTATTGAGAGCAAGGTAAGTTGGCGACAAATTGGCCAAGGGGCGACAGATTGGACAGTGAAGTGCGACCCAATCTGTCGCCCTCAAAAACTTAGAATGGGCGACAGATTGGTCCTGGTGTTGAGGCCCAATCTGTCGCCGGGCGACAAATTGGGCAGGGCAACAGATTGGTCGTTAACATATCATCTTGTTTAGGTATAAAACTGAACCACATTGTTCTTGTGCTCATCGAGGCTTCTGCTCTGTATATGTTTTTACCACAACAAATGCAGGAACTAAGACCTTGATGAATTTAGAGCACCGATTCTTCACAAAATGTTTAAGCCTGTTTATGCAAGCGTTTGTTGAATGTTGCGTGAGTTTTTGTTCATAGAGTTACATTACTATGCCAGCTGATACGACAAATACACTTTTGTTTATAGAGTTACATTACTATGCCAGCTGATACGACAAATAAACTTTTGTTTATAGAGTTACATTACTATGCCAGCTGATACGACAAACCAACTTTTGTTTATAGAGTTACATTACTATGCCAGCTGATACGACAAATAAATGTCTAGCAAAGATTTATTAGGTTAACGGGACATTTCATAGAGTTAGGACGCTACGTTAACTGATTGTCTAAATAATGATTTATCAGTCCATTATACTTTATTGGTGTTTATTGGTGCAGTTGTTGCTGCAGTTGGGTTTTGTTTCACAATATTAAACCAGTCACGTGACAGCACGGAGAAAACGGACTGAAACACAAGGTTTCTTTGTAACACGTTGCTGTATGATAGCATTTCTGGTCCATGCGATGGGATTCCCCTCAGTTAAAATAAAAATTTAGAGTTCCCATAGTCTGCTATCCGTGGGGGCACTGAAATATGAGAGGTTCTTTATGTCTAAGGCAGGGCGCAAGGAAAGACAGAGCCCATCTCTTTGTGCACTGCCTTTAGCCATCCTGAACCGAACCATATTCCTATTTACTGCCGGATAACCTCTGAATTATATATGACTTTTGCTGTAAGCGCATAGGGTGACACTGACATCTCTGTTGACACTGTTAACTGCTAATACAGTGTTACACGTCAAATCAGTTCTGTGATGGGCAAGTGGACTGTGTCAACGAGAGTGATGAAGTCATGTGTCCTCATATCAAGACGCAAGTGGAAGAGCCCTTGACTCCTCCAGCTGTGATTGATTTTGTAAAAAGTGGCACAACCACCATCACTCGTCTTCCAAATGTAAAGGAAGGCGACTCACCATGGGTTCATATTTGTCCAGACACTCATTACCAGTGTGCGCACAACGGCTACTGCCTTCCTACCTACACCAGATGTAACGGCTTTTATGACTGCCCCTACCATGAAGATGAAGCAGACTGTGACAGCTACACCTGTCCAGGTCACTATCGCTGCCTTGACTCTAAAGCATGCGTACATCCAAGCCAGGTATGTGATGGACTCTATCAGTGTCCCAGTTCTGAAGACGAGCTGTTGTGTGATCTGCACTGTCCACGTAGCTGTATGTGTTATGGGCTGGCCTTTATGTGTCCGCAACCTTTCGCTGCCCATGGTTATTCTGAGCTGCGATATTTGAACGCTAGCGGTAGTGGCATGACTCTGTCAGAGTTATCGGCCAATCCAATGTTGGTCTTCCTCAGTCTCCGTGGCTGCCACCTTCACAATGTTACCGCCATATCTTTGCCCAATCTCATGAGCCTGGACTTGAGCTTCAACAAACTCGTCACGATTCCATTTCATGTTTTTGATAACACTCATAATCTGAAAGCACTGTTTTTATCAAATAACCCCATAGTGTACTTTCCACCAAGTGACAGTAACAGCAGGAGGGGATTTCATCAAATTCAAAGCCTGGATTTGTCATTGACCAATCTTCATGCTTTGGATCAGCAATTTTCCATCCTCTTCCCTGGGGTCATTTGGCTGAATCTCTCACACAGTGGTACACTGGAAGTGACTGGTCAGGGATTTCTGCCAATGAGAAGGCTTCAGATTCTGGACATGAAGGGATGCCCGATGACAGAGATTGACAAAGAACTGCTGCAAGGTCTAGACAGCTGCACACAGTCTATGGTGACAACCACAAACTGTGCTGTGTGGCCACACTTCTACCAGAAGTTAAGAAATGCGAAGCACCAACAGATGACATATCTTCCTGTCAGGACCTGCTAAAATCTAACTTTTGCAGAGTGTGTTTGGCCGTTTTCACTTGTCTGGCTCTGGTAGGCAATAGTGTTAGTTTTGTGTTCCGTTGTTCTTCTCTTCAGAGAAGTGGTTCACAGGGTTACAATGTCTTCGTCCTTCACTTGAGTGTGTCCGATTTTCTGATGGGTGTTTACCTAACAGTGGTAGGAGTGGCTGATGTGTTCTATAAAAACCGCTATGTCTGGGAGGATACGACGTGGAGACACAGTGTCTCATGTAGGTTGGCTGGCTTTCTCTCTCTGGTCTCTTGTGAAGTGTCTGCATTTATTATTTGTCTGATCACGTTAGACCGATTCCTTGCTGTTCATTTCCCACTCAGCTTTTTGCACTTTTTGAAGAAGGAATGCACAGTTCGTGACCTGTATGTCTGGGGGACGGGTTTTTATTCTTGCGGTTGTTCCATTACTACCTAGTGTGGCTCACTGGGAATTCTATGGTCAGACAGAGATCTGCATTCCTTTGCCTGTCACCAGGAGAATGTTTGCTGGACACAACTATGCTTTGGGTGTTATGATTATCTTGAACTTTGTTCTATTTCTTGTTGTTGCTGTGTGGCCAGATAGCTATTTATTGGTCAGTTAAATCAAACACACTAAAAACAAGGTCGGAGCACTACGTGTTCGAAGGACACAGATGTTGCCCGCCGATTGTTTACTGTCGCCATGTCCGATTTTCTCTGCTGGTTTCCTGTTGGCTTACTGGGACTTCTGGCGTCACACAAGGAGTACCTGTTTCTGGAGAACTCAACGTTGTCATGGCCATAATTGTGATGCCGCTGAACTCAGCTCTGAATCCTTTCCTATATACAGTGAATGTTCTCCTGCAAAGACAAGAGCAGCGAAAACAAGAACAGATTCACAAATGGCTAGAATCAAGACAGCAGTTATTGTAGGCAGTGGTGTCCCTTTCACTCTGTTCCCTTTTACTTTGACATAGCAACATTTTGAGAATGTCTGGTGTTGTACTACATACATTTGAGGTCATTGGAATTTTGGTGGTTGCATTCCTTAATTATTGTTGCTATACAAGAGTGTTTCAGATGATCGAATATGTAATTGTTTAGCTGTTAATTATGCCTCGAGAAGAAGGGTGATGAAATGAATAGAATGCAGTCAACGTAAAATTAAAGGTTTTGATACAACTCTTACCTTCTTTATGGTAGCGAATTTTCCTTCATCACAGCCTTTCATCAAACAGAATTCATCATCACTTGGGACAGTTTGACATGGAAACATTTGTTTAAAATTGATTCAGCGCCTGCCTACCTTGCGCTGAAGAGTGACAAGATCTAAGCTAAGTAACAAATTCGTTCATTTTGTTGTCCTATTTGTTTGTGTCTTGCCTGAAGAAGACCTATGAAGTCGAAACGCGTCGTGTTTTGTCTTGTGACTCGTTTGTCCACGTTTCTCTTGGCGGTTCGCTAACATTTATTTAAAGATTTCTTTAAATTAATGCATGAAGAAAGGCTTCTGTCATTAATTTTGCGCAGTTCGACCAGAAACAAACAAGTCATACACTGTGTATTCTCTTTGTGTGGTGGCTATTTTCTTGACCAGTATATCGTTCTTTGGGAAATGGCTCATGATTTGAAAGATTAGATTACCTGGTTTTGCACAAACCAATATATAAAGAACACGTTTCGAAGAATTTATCAGACTGTCTTTTTGTGAATGTCGATTCAGCTCTATGGAAGACGTGTGCAAACTCAAGGAGCAGTGCACGCCTGCAGGTTCTTGAGCACTTGAAAATAAGCTGGATTGTGAACCTTTTTAAACAGGTGCCTTCTCACTTTGCGTTCCACTTGTGAATCAAAGTGAACAGACAGGTGGTTGGTACTGGCACAGTCGTGGTTCAAGTCGAAGGTCCTATCAAAAGATCCTTAACCCTTTTCAAACCGTCCTCATAATCAATTTCACAATGTGCATCCCAGTCAAAAGATAGCCAGTTATTTACAAAGTTTAGTTTGCAGTTCCGTGGAATGTTTGGTTGAGGTGCAGATAGGAAAACGAAAGGTAAGACTGTACCTCCAGCAGAAGTGTGAACTGGACTTTGTTATATATGTCTTCCAGGTCTATTACAACAGCTAGTGTTTCTTCCTTTCTTTGGAATCCTTCATATACCTCATAGGCAAAAGCGGCCGCATTTTTCCCTTCTACTTTCACCTGTTCTGTAGCCTCCTTGATTTGATGGGAGGATTTGTCCACTTCCAAGATCTGAAGGAGTTTTCTTGTTATGATTCGTTCCATGAGCTTTTCTGCTATATTTTGCATAGTGAGTATTCGGTAGCCACTAAGCCGATGATGATCTTTTCCTGGTTTTGGTAAGGCTTTCAGGTAGCTGCGTGTCCGGTCGTCTGGGACATAGCCTTTATTAAATCTCTCCTGGTAGAGACGTAAAGTTGGGCTCTGTCCTCTTCTCAGAGAGCTGTTTGATATCTGCATACTGTACTTTGTCTGGATCCGGAGCACTATCCTTATTGCATCTAGCTATTGCATCATCCAATTCAGATGCGGTAACTTCATTATCAATGCCAGTCTGAACTAGTTTTGGTTTAGATTGATCAAATATTTCTTCTTTTCCTCCAAACGTCTTTGATCACTCTGTTCTATGAAACAAGTAAGTAGAGCGGACTCTTTCTCCACATAATTATGTCTTAAGTTTTGTGATCCCACCAGCGTCTACGATATCTGGGATGGCGTTTGGTTTGTGTTTTCCTTCCATGCGATTCTAAAACTGCCAGAACTGAGCGAATGTTGTGTCATAATTGACAGACAAAATTGTCTGTTTTGATTTTTTTTGTCTGTTCTGATTTAAAATGAAGTAATATTGATCCTGGGAACCAGAAAGGATACACCAGTTGAAACAATGCGATACCTACTCGACCTTCCTTCTATACAGGCAAGGCACAGGCTTGAAGAGGTTGAGGGCATTTTTCAGAGCACTTGAAAATCCCCCAAACCCACTTTATCCGTCGGTCAAGGAAACAAAAGGCACTCGGGTAGGACATGGAAAATCATGGATAGGACAGGCAGAAGATGGTATACAGCTTGTGTGCCTGTTAGCAGAAGTCAAAGAAATGAAGAAATGGAAAACTCTTCAAACACCTCTAGCAAATTGTCATCGCTTCAGAACTTGGAAGACACTGCCGAGAATGGCCAGAAGGCAAAACCAACACAGACATTCAGATGCAGGTAGAAGACCTTGGCGCAAAGGATGATATTGTTATATACACGGAAGGATACATATCACATAAATAAACGCGGAGAATTTTTGAAGCAAGCTTATGATGATATGTTGCTCAGCCCAACGCGCTAGTCACACTTTGAGTACCTACTTAACAATTGTTGTGCCATTTTTTAATCTTTGTTTGCGTGTGTAGTGAACTCACACATGTGTGACCAACACGTTGGGCTATTGAGTAGGTCAGAGAACTGCTAAGTCGTAGCCACGAGGCCCTCTTCTTAAATTCTCTCATCTTAGTTATCAATTCATTTATCTGTCAGCTTTAAATCATGCGCAATGTGGTCTCAAAACTTAGTGGATGTGGTGTAGCGTATATGGACTAGTCCGCACGCAGAGACGCCTCCTTGATGAAACTGAAACTGAAAGTACATTTGAAGTTCTTGTAGTTTGTCAGACAATAGTTGACGGTCACAATTGTTTCCTAGTTTGGTATAGAATGAAAGTGTTGAGGCGATTCCATTTTTAGTGTTGCTACCAAACAGTATTTTATTTTTCTTGTGGTCTGTTTTACATAGATTTTTTAAAACCTACTTTATATCAAACCTATCCAGATTTTCCCCATACACGAGAACATTCAATATCAGCTAATGTAGTTTTAAGAGTCTGTCCGGGGACCTTTCTTGCAAGAGTCGCCGAGCAACATATCATCATAAGCTTGCTTCAAATAATTCTCCGCTTTAGCTTATGTGGTATGTATCCAAAATTTCCTCAGAAGAAAAGAATATATACCTAGTTCTGACAGAACGTGTATTTTCGTTGTTCTTTTTAGTGTGTGTGTGTGTGTGTGTGTGTGTGTGTGTGTGTGTGTGTGTGTGTGTGTGTGTGTGTGTGAGCGGGGCGCGCGCGCACTCCTAAAACAGCTGCATAGTTTATCACTGGTGTATTGAAAGCAAACATTGCATCCACTCTGTCTCTGGAGTGTTCCACATTTCCAGTTTTACTAAACCAACACGTTAAAATAGTTGTATACGTCTTCTGTTTCAATACAGTCACGTCCACATAAGAACAGTGACGACGGTTGAGATCGCTTTTGTCAGTATGACCACTTTAGTTTCATGTTATCGCTGCTAAGACCCCAAGGTTGACAGATGTCACGCAGCTGATTCCTGATTGTGTTGTTGACAAGAGCTCGACATCATTATACAAAAGATACTGGGCTCAAACTGTGATTTCTTGTCAGATGAAGAGTGAGTGTGTGGTCTAGTGTATTTTTTTTTGTCAGTTATGAACATACTAAAAACAGCTGGGCTTAGTTAGTGTTAGTAAGTGGGCCGGAATAGCTCAGCTGGTAGAGCGCCGGACTCGTGATCCTGAGGTTACGGGTTCGAATTTCGGGACAGGGAGATTTTTTCCCTCGGAGTTAACATTGGTTCTGACTCCATTCCCCATACGGTCCTTCGAATGAGACTATAAACCGAGGTTCCGTGTGTGAACGCACGCATAACATCTTGGACACATGTAAAATCCCATCACCAACTTTCGGAAGAGAAGGCCGGTTGGGCCGTTGGTATGGATGACACGTTACACATAGCATGCACCCTGCGTGAGAGATTGAAAAAAATGAAGGAAGTAAGGAACCTGGGTGAACGATATTGAACGATATTGACTGGATGACACGGAAACGACTGAATGAAGCGCCAGCCGGCAGCTCTTCAGTCGGCACTACCCAGGTAGGCAGCCCGTTGTGTAAACGAGTGTGGATTGTAAAGCGCTTAGAGCTTGGTCTCTTGCCGAGAATAGGCGCTATATAAGTATTCATTATTATTATTATTATTATTATTATTTAGTCTACTGTCTTCAAGTACTCCTATCTTTAAGTGGGAAAGCATTTGTGATTCCATCGTTTGCAGATTTTTTTTTTTCATGTTTTGATTACAAGGTAATCGCCCAAAATTATTCTGATGGTGTTTAATTTCAAGAGAAGCATGTCACGACATGTGCTATCAAACGCTTTATGTATTCAACAAATCAACTGTACAGAAGCCCATTTCTCCTTGTGATGCTACTAGCAATTCTTTTCTTAAGGATGAGTACATCATCAGCAGTTCTCGCATTTTATCTCCCCATCTCCCGCCCCTCTACCACCACCCTTTCCCCGTCCAAAGAACAAACTTTTTAAAAACAGAATCTTGGTTATTTATTTCTTGTTGCATTGAAAGACTCATTTTCCTAAACTGAGACTGAGAACTGAACGACGGTATTACTTGCACTGAATGGGTCATCATTTCTGAGATAGGGTACCTTACATTATTGCCTTCATTCTATTGGTTGTAACAATGCGCGCGTGTGCGCACACACACACACAACACAACACAACACAACACAACACACACACACACACACACACACACACACACACGCGCGCGCGCGCGCGCACACACACACATATGCGCGAAACACACACACACACACACACACACACACACACACACACACACACACACACACACACACACACACACAACACACACACACACACACACACACACACACACACACACACACACACACACACACACAGAGAGAGAGAGAGTGAGAGAGAGAGAGAGAGACAGAGAGAGAGAGAGACAGAGACAGAGAGAGAGAGATTCGAAGTTTCAAAGTAAATACTACAGGTCTGAGTCTTAACCCTCAAAACACTTCGGACGATGGGGTCACTTTCTACACGGCTGACATAGAAAAGTGCATGACATCAGAAAAGAAACAGCTTAATGCCACAGCAGCTACTGTGAACATTGTGTACAACCACAAGCCGCACAGTCAGGCGGGAAACTGGTCTGTTTTAACGTGTGAACTTGTGATACACTTACTGCCTTTCCATTTCTACCGTGTTGGTTTCCTCAAACAGACATGCGTTCGGCGTAATTATATTCTTTTACTCCGATTTTTCAAAGGAAATAAGTACTATAATCTCTAAAAAGATTGACTCCATGAGAAGAATTTTCCTCTATGACAGTATTGTATGGACAGGCTGCGAACCAGACTTTGACCCTCTGTCACTGTATGGGATCATGAATGGTCGTTTCTCAGTGGTGATAAATGTGAATGACGTCAGCAAAGACTACAGTGTAGAAATGAGGATCAGACAGGGACCAGTTTTATCCCAAGGCACGGAACTGGAAGTGGTGAATGTCTCAAAACAGCTTGGTGAGAATTTTCTTATATTCATGAAATCATATTTTCATGCTACCATAGGACTCAGTTTTCTCTCTCTCTCTCTCTCTCTCTCTCTCTCTCTCTCTCTCTTTCTCTCTCTCTCTCTCTTAGTGAGCCTTTCTTCAACACTAAAAAGAAAATTTAAGTCCATACGGAAGGCAATAAATGAACTTACCAATACACTTTTCAATCAAAGATAAGTCCCATAACCCATAACACCAAACGAAGTCAACAAACACTTTACAACAAATGCAGAATACCTTGTCGATGTAAAGAATACTAGGTCAGTTGACCTACAAAGACTAGAAAAAAAGAAGAAAAAATTTGCAATGCTTAGTACATTCGCTCAGCTCCATCGGCTCTATCCATGAGAGTAAGTGATGTTTACCTGTCTTTATGTCATTTAAAGCAGACAGGAAGTCGCGGACTTTCACGGGACTGAGGGAAAATTCTGAAACTACCAACACCCATTACATATGAAACTCTTACGTACATTATATATCTTATATATTGATAAATCTCCCAGCTCATTTCAAATCTGCAAATGAGATACCCCATTTTTTAAATCTGGAGACAATTCTGAGCCATCGAACTACACACCTATATTCATTTCACCAGTTCTATAGAAGTCCTTGGAAAACACATAAATCAACATCTTCACCGTCAGTGTGACACCTATAACTTACTAAATAAAAATCATTCGGGAATCATGCGAAAACATTCTTTCATACAGCACTTACAACAAACCTGGTAGATTAATGGCTAACCAATATCAATGCAAATTGTGACGCACTATCTGTTGATTTTGCAAAGACGGTTGATGTAATCGGCCACACATTATTGCGCATGAAGCTATTATCATGTTGTTTAACAGAGAAAACTTTCCGTCTGATCACATCATTTCAGGAAGATTGTCAACACACCGTTTGTAAACACCAACTTATCACAGAAGTTATCCCAGGGTTCTGCGTTAGGCCCATTGCCGTTCTCAGCCTATATGAGTGCTCTCCCTCTTTATATTGGTTATCCATGTGAACTCTTTTGTGATGATACCACTGTTCACACAAGTAGCTCTAGCTTAGAAGCAGCTGTTTTCACTTCATTACTAAAGAATATTGACATCTTAAGTGATTGTTGCGATGTAGATCATATGTCATTGAATCGTAACAAAACAACACTAATACTGATAACAGGATAGCCACGCTGCCTCCATCTATTTTTGTCAGTAATCAAGAAATTGAAGTGGTGGGTAGCCATCGAGTTTTAGGTGTACATATTGATAATAATCTTTCTCGATCTTATCACTTCACAGTTTATGTAAATCAATATTCAGACAAATATATCGGCGGTGTAGGATCAAGTCTTTCTTAAACCTTCATGCCAGAAAATTATTCCTACACACATATTCTCTTTAATCAATTATTCTTCAACAGTATTGAATCTGCTAGTTCTAATGCCATGAAACCTCTTGCCCGTGTCTGCAAAAGAGCACTTAAAGCAGTTCTTTCAAAATCGCCAGGCCTCAGTGAGGAGATTGTACTAAAGCAGGGGTTCTCCTAACAGAAATGTTTGCTGCCTGTAAATGTTCGCTGATGCAAAACAAAATGGCATCGGGTTTAGCCCCACGAAATCTTCAGTCTAAATTTAACATAAACCCTCGGGATCTAACCTAATTCCAATTTCCCACAGATAGAAAATACCTGTTTTAATCCTACTCTTGTAGTGTGCTTTGGAATGCGCGTCCATTGCATTCCCTTTGCACTGAAAATGCAAAATGCAGAAATCTTCAGCGAAAAACGATTCACATATTTCGCAGCAGGTCATTACTATTAGTAACAATATATATATACTGGGCAAACCTCGTGTATCACTGCATAATTAAAACCGTGAAGGGGCTTCTCATCTACTGATTTCTTTTAACCACATACTGATAAACGAGAGACATTTCTACCCTTGGTTTTATTAATGGCTGTGATTAAATCATGATAAATGAATAATATATGATAACTGATTTTCTTTGTGCATTCTCACCAGTTGATTACTGCCATAATACTATTGACTTCTGGAAGCACTGTAACCACACCATAATTGATATGTGTCCTAATTACGGTTGACTTTATTGATAAATTATTATTGTTTAGTTGCAAAGTGAAACGACTGCAGGCGGAAATCTAAACAAATCTTAAATAAATGTCAGCGAACCACCCAGAGAAACCTGGAAAAACGAGTCACAAGACAAACCACAAGGCGTTGAATTCAACGCCTTCTTTCTTGAGCTGAACACAGAAGCGATCAAAGCTAAGTGCATTTTCGATATTTGTTTAATTTTTGTGGCACCTGAAGAAGACCTAAGAGGTCGAAACGCGTTGTGGTTTGTCTTGTGACTCGTTTGTCCACGTTTCTCTGGGCGGTTCGCTGACATTTTTTTAAGATTTGTTATTGTTTAGTCAAAAACCGTAAAAACATTTAGCACATAGTATTTTAGAAAATGAGAATGAAAATATAATGGCATCTCTCTCTCTCTCTCTCTCTCTCTCTCTCTCTCTCTCTCTCTGTTTGTATTTACGACTGCTTATTGATGTGTGTTCACTAAATTGATAATTCTAGTCTTTGTTAGTCTGTCGATAGTTAAAAGGGGGTAGTAGGTGGGCATTGTGATGGCATCTCTCTCTCTTCCTCTCTCTCTCCCTCTCTCGTTGTCTCTCTCTCTCTCTCAAACACACACACACACACACACACACATCATGAGAAATAATCGTTATGATTGTTATGAATACACTGTGGCTAACTGATAACTGATTCTAGTAGTGGACGTTCTACTCGTATACTGCAATCAGATCATAAAAATGTTTATGTTTTTATAGTTAAAATGTTCATGCAAGTCTGTTTCCAATTTCCACACCCCTATGAATTATCTCCCTTCGTCTCTCTCTCTCTCTCTCTCTCTCTCTCTCTCTCTCTCTCTCTCCTTGAAACATCTTACTTAGCAGTAAATCTTTTATTCCTGATTTGTATTTAACTCTGCAGGTTGCTTTTACGGTTTAAGTAATCATACATTTTGCAATATTGTTGATTTTTTGAATGGTGCTATTGTTTTTGTTTTCTTTCTTTTTTATACTTAACTTTGAGCTTACCTTGGAGCGTTCTGTTTTACAGTTGGAGTGTTTATATTAAGTGTGGTGTTAATATTAAATATGTGATGGTGCTTTGAGGTGGTGATGTGTGCGCCTCCTCCTCCCCCCCCCCCCCCCCTCCCTCTGTGTGTGTGTGTGTGTGAGATTGTTGGCGGGGTGTGTGTGTGCGTGTGATTCTATATTGGTGGTGTGTGTGTGTGTGTTTGGGGTGGTGGGGGGTAGGATGTGTGCGTGCATGTATTAATATATATATATATATATAAATTATAAACAAAGCTTGCTCTTATGTATCAGATTGTAGAAATAGGGGGGTGATAAGCCTTCATATCTGCAGTGGTAGATGATTCTGCCTAACTGACAGTATGTGCTTGAGTCGGTGAATGGGGAATAATAAATGCTTCTCAAAATGAACCTTCAGCAAGCTTATAGTCTCCAAAGCGGAAGACCATCTCCAATGGGGAGGACGCTCACTAACTTATAACTCCTGGTCAGATAATTTATAACTCCTGGTCAGATACCGATATTTCGAAACCTGATTGTTTCTCCTCAGTGACCGCGGAAAGTGGTAAGTTGACTCCTCTGCCTTTTCGGTTTTAAGAAGAATGCTATACCAGAAAAAGGCTGGTGTGCAATACCGTAGTATGTTTGCTGAGTTTTCAAAAAACTAACTAAAGGTGCCACCTAAGAAGCAAAAGAAAATCATGAAAGAGCAAAACAAGCTACATTTTCTTATGAAAAGTAGAAAATAAAAAGATAACCTCTTAAGACACAAGTGCTGAGGGCCAGTTCTTGGAATGAATCCGCAAGGGACTAAATTACAATAAAATAATGAATTCCAAAGATAAGTACCGAGCACAATTCCAGCAACTTACAGAGCAGCTAGGTGTTGCAATGATTGCAAGAAATATTGAATTATAAACAAAGCTTTGAAGCGCGTACATGGTAACAATGTACTGGGCCGGTATCCAGTGTGTCAACGCTTAACTCACAGGAATAATTCAGTACTGGACATTATGGTGGGACTTTTCGTTGTTGCTGTTGCTTAAATGAAGTAGACAAGAACGTGCTTTACCTTGCCTGCTTTCAGTATGATTGCACCAATACACCTTCAATGCATTCTTCTTTTTCTTCTCTCCCTGAACTCCATGGGGAATCATTGAGGCAGGTATCAGAATCTGTCAGACGTGTGCCAAAGGCTGGGTTCTCTGCAAATGGTGTCCCTGCCTACTGTGCACTACTGCCAGGCCACCGCTTTCTGCTGTCTTCTCCAACGTCCCCATCCTTCAACAGTTCCTAGAGGATTGTTTCAACAAGGTCATTCGGTCTTGCTGCATAATCATTCAAATGCAACCTTCTGATCCTGACTGACCTGTATGGATTTTGGTTAAGATTCTGTGTGCAGTCTCATGGTTTGATGCACTTGCTGATTGGTGATGTGGTCAGTGCATTAAGTGTTTTGTGTTTGGCAGTAAGATATAATTTCCCATGGCTTTGATGCTGCTTCTTTGCAGACCTGCTTTGATTGTCCATGTGTCTCATGCGGATCATATAGGCTTGGCTATGCGGACCAATATTATGGAAGACGTGGTCCATGCTGGCTGCATGCGCACTACAAGCTGAGGAGGTCAATGGAGGACAGGCAGGCCTGGCCACAGCAGCTGCAGGTAAAGGCTTGACCACAGGTCAGTGTCACGGCAACATGGTTCTTTCTCTTCCGCCATTTGTCCTCAAACGTGGCCCAGCCGGTGTTTTCGAAGGAGGAGACAGCTTTGTTAATGATGTGACGGTAGGTGTTGCGATCTGCAGCTAGGGAGGACCACTGCCAATGATCGATATGACATGCACATGTTTTTTTCAAACGTCTTTGTATTGCTTCTTGGGTGCCGCTCTTTCGGCCAGTGGAGAGTTCACCATACAGGGTGATCTTGGGCAGGTGTAATCCTCCATTCTGGCGACATACCTTGCCCAGCATAGCTGGACTTCACTAACATGGCCTCGATTCTGCTCTGCCTGCCTGTTTGAGGACTTCAACATTGGTGACACCAGTGAATATTGAGAATGGAGCAGAGGCAGCACTGATGGGAGCACTCAAGGAGTCTCAGCTGGTGATGGCAGGTGACCTTCAACTCAGTGCTATATGGGAGGGTGAAAAGTATGATCGTTTTGCACACTCTGATCCTGGTGCCCTTGTTTTGACACTTCATGTTCCACACTCGTTTGGTAAATCTACCCAAAGCAGTGTTCGTGTTTGCCAGTCTGTTGTCGATTTCCCCCGTCAGTCTTAGTGTCTTATGAGATGATTAACCCCAGGTAGGTGAACAGATGGACTGCTTCAGTCCAGTCTCTTCAATGCTGATGTGGGGAAGGTAATACTCCGTCCACAGTGCAGGCTGGTGGAGGACGTCCGTCTTCTGAAGTCCAGCCTGAAGACCTGGGCAGCCTCAGCTAGGCAGGATGAGCCATGCTGCAAGGTTCTCTCTGTATGGACAGCGAGGGCAGCGTCATCAGCGGCAAAAAGGTCTTGGATCAGTTGCTCCAGAGTTATCGCATGGGCATGTAGTCATATGAAGTTGAGTAGGCTGCTATTGAGACGATGGCTATTGCAGACTCCACCTTGTCATCAAGGTCTTCAGTGGTATGGTTGAGCAACATGGTAAAGTATAATAATTGTGATGTGATTCTGCGTCAGGGAGAAACCCTGCTTCATTCTGTAGATGATGGTGAACGGCTGTAAAAAGGTCACTGTTGAATCTGACTTGGCCATGTTGCATGTCCAAGCTGAGGAAACTCGGACGACAGCCATGTCGTCCCCTAATCTGCCACATTTCTGTTCTTTTCGAGTGTCGAAGGTTTTTGGTTAGGTTGACGTACCTTACAAACAGTTTTTTTTGTTTCGCTCCCAGCACTTCTCTTGTAGCTGCCCGGTAACAAACGCTATGTCTGTGATGCGTCTGTAGGCTCTAAAGTCAAGCTGGCTCTCTGGGAGGCGGTTTTCAGCAATGGCTGGGACCAGTGTGTAAGCACCATCCTTGCAAGGATTTTTCCTGCGATGAGAGTGGGGAAACCCCCTGCTAGTCGAAGCGGTCTAACTTTACCCCTTTCTTCTTATACACGGTGATGATGACTGCATCACTGAGATCTTTTGGAAGGTTGCCCTGTTTCTGGCTACAGATGAAGAGTTCAAGCAGTTTTGCATGTGCCACCACATATCCATGTTTCCAAACCTGCAGTGGAACACCGTCAACTTCGATAGCCTTACCACTCTGTAGCTGATCTGTGGCTTTGTGGCCTCTTTGATGGTGGGCATCTCACCCAGTTCTGCTTTTATTGACTGCTGGGGACTGCTGAGAATTTCTGATGCATGGGACTGAGTGGTTAGCACTGAAAAGAGCCTAGATGTGCTCTATCCAATGGCTTTCGATCGACGTCTTGTCCGTGAGAAGCGCCTGGCCATCTGAGTTACGTAGGGGACTCTGGGCATGACATCTGGGACCATACATCGCAATTTAGGCTTCATAGACAGCCCTGAGATGACTGGCGTCTGCGTGCAGCTTAATTTCCTCCTAACGGGGGAACACTTTCAGGTTGATCTCGGGGAAAATTAGAACCAGAATCATAAGAGTATTGAACGCCCCTACGATCGTTATCTCGCTGCTCTGTCCAGCATGGAAGTGGAGAAGAATAAGATCTGACATTCGTTTCAAACAGTTTAAAATCTGGCTTCCGTGCAAACATGACTCAGGATGTGGTACACTCTTGTATTGATCCGCGAGTTTACACGTCTTCTGCGGTCTTAAAAGTATGCTCATGAAGAAAACCTGCTGAGTCTTTTTAAGAGTTTTTTGCGAAATATGCTTATATAACGAAAGTCAGCTAATTTTCGAAATCATGAGTGATACCCGAAAGATCATTTCATCAGGCAAGAAAGTGGCTGGAACGAATAACAACAAAACAAAACAAAACAAAACAAAAAAACAAAAAACAAACAAACAAACAGGCTAACCAGCACAAAAAAGCACAGCAAATGATTCACTCGTCTCAGGCTAACCAGCACGACGTTTCATGGGAACCTTAATCTGCACATTCATGGGAAGACACATACACAGGCCATTTAACCACATGCCACGCACAAGAAGGAACATGCGTTTCAAACTTGTTAAAAAAAAAGGAGCGAATCTCATCAGTGACTCATCAAGTGGAAGATGCATAGGAATATGTAGCGTTTGGGAGTGGAGATAATACGATATTGATTATCATCACCAGTATTAACATCATTTTTGTTACGTTATTCAAGTTTTTTCAACTCAGTTCATGTTGCCTCTCTCTCTGTCTGTCTGTCTGTCTGTCTGTCTGTCTGTCTGTCTGTCTCTCTCTCTCTCTCTCTCTCTCTCTCTCTCTCTCTCTCTCTCTCTCTCTCTCTCTCTCTTCTAATCGTAGCTTTTGTACTCATTATTCTTTTTCTGACTTTTTTGTCTGTCGTTGTGTTTCCAGCTCTAACGTGTCTTCACTGTCTTTCACTCTTTGTGCTCCATCTTCACAGTGGGCAATGCTTGCGTTAATTAATATCCAGTGTAACCAAATTTCTGACCGTGCTCAAAATAACGCTCAAGGACAGAATTTTTAAACCAAAAAAAAAAAAAAAAAAAAAAAAAAAAAAAAAAAAGTAAAAAAAATCATAAACAACAGTTTAGTCGCTGAGTCGCAGAGGAAAAGTATGTCAGTACGTCAAAATGATCTGACATCCAGGAACTGAAAGTGCAGCAAGAACAAGTTCAATAACTATGAGAGGGAGGGGAAGAAACAAAATCACAGCAGCTTTTCTTCTTTTTTCTCCCCTTCTCTTTTTCCTCACTTGGGACAAACCCTCATGCACGTCCGATAGTCGTCAGTCGCTGTCTAGCTGTGGTCAGTGTTACTCGTGTCAGACTTGCTCATACGTCAACAAACAACCGGTCAGACAAAACAACAGAGAGTTCCCCTTTTTTCAATTAAAGCGAAACTTTTTACAGTGTTTACATACTGATTCATTCCACTTTTTCACACACACACACACACACACAAAATAATCAAACTAATTATTTTCAAAATTGCATCAACAGGTCCTCAACGACTAAACAAGAACACTTCTTTTCAAAGTACGCATCTGCAGTGCCACACACACACACACACACACACACACACACACACACACACACACACACACACACAAATAAGCGTTTTCATACGCAAAGTTTTCTGATCCTTACAGACATCTAACCATTCTTTCCTAATTTACAGTCTCTGCGACCTCTCGTCGACTTACAAAACAGACTAAAGACCTGATCCCCCCCCTCGAAAAAAAAAAAAAAAAAAAAAAAAAAAAAAAAGAAAAAGGACTATAGCCCCGTTCTAACTGGAGAGAAAATGTTCCTGAAAGAGGAAGCCAGCTATGCTAATCATCGTATTATTCTTCATAAAAGTGAAAAGTGATAGTTAGTTCGTCGAGTAAAACATGCGACCTTGACCCATTGCCTGCATCCATCCTGTTCCGCTGTATTGATGTTTTGCTCCCCTTCATAACCCATGTCATAAACGTTTCCCTCTCGTCCGATGTTTTTTTTTCCCCAAGAATACAGATCTGCTGTTGTTCGTCCCCTTCTCAAAAAGTCTTCCCTGATCCAAATTCACTGAAAAATTACAGACCTGTCTCGAATCTCCCCTTCCTTGCAAAAAAAAAATCGTACTTACTCAGTTCTCAGTTAATCTTACTCAAAATGAGTTAAATGACCCTCACCAATATGCTTACAGGGCTGGCCATAGCACAGACACGGCTCTCCTGAAAGTTGTAAACGATCTCCTTCTTGCCCTTGATGATGACAAAGTCTCCCTAATCTCTCTTTTAGATTTTTCCGCGGCATTTTGACACCATTGATCACGACATTCTCCTTTCGAGACTCCAAACTTCTTTTGGCATTCAGGACACTGTTCTTGCGTGGGTTAGGTCATATCTCAGTGATCGTTCCCAGAAAATTGTTGTCAATGGTCTTTCTTCATCTCCTACACCTCTAACCTGTGGGGTACTGCAAGGTTCCGTCTTTGGGCCAGTTCTGTATGATCTGTATGTCAGACCTGTGTCAGACATTATCGATCAGCACTCACTGTTGCATGAGAGCTTTTCTGATGACACGCAGATGCACAAGTCAAGCACTGTATTTGAACTCAAGGATGTTGTCAGTGATGTTCAAAGCTGTTCACATGATTTAAAGAATTAGAAATTGGATTACTTTGAATAAGTTGCAGCTGAATGACGACAAAACTGAAGTTCTCTTTGCTCCTCCCAAACCAAGATCGTCCCTCCCTTCCTTCTTCCATCAGCATGGGAAGTTCTGATATTCAACCCCTCATCCCAGGCTCGTAACCTTAGTGTGACTTTGGATTTCACTTCCTTTCTTTCAAGCTCCACGTGTCTAATGTTTGTAAGGCAGCATATCGGGATATACGTAAGATCAGTCCAATCAGACACTTCCTTTCCACTGAAGCCAAGTTCTCTCAAGGCTGGACTACTGCGACAGTCTCTTGGCTGGCTCACCAAAGTACCTACCCAATAAACTGCAGGAGGTTCAAATAGCGTTGTCAGGCTTGTTTGCAAAGCGTCTAAACGTAAACATGTCACTCCTCTGTTGCAGTCCCTCCTCTGGCTTCCAATCCAGAGTCGAATTGACTACAAGCTGGCATCTATCTGTTTCTCTTCTGTTTCTGGGCACTGGACCAAAATATCTTTCCAACATCCTCCACATCTACCCCCATCCCATCAACTTCGCTCCTCTGCCGACAGTCGCGTCTTGCGCATTCCTTCTGTCAGAACAAAATGTTTTGGTCAACGTTCTCTCTCCTTCCAATGACCAACTGACTGAAATACACTTCCCATCAGTGTTAGACACCTACCTTCACACCCTTCTTTCAAATCCGCCGTCAAAACAAATTTCTTGCACACCAGTCCCCCCCCCCCCCCCCCCCCCCCCCCCCCCAACTTCCCACTCCACTTTCCGAGTGTCTGAGTAGGATTTTGCGTGCTCCCGTGGGTGCATGGTGGTTGTAATGCTTGTGAGTGCAGGCCGTGTTGATGTGAGTGCGTGTGCGTGCGTGCGTGCGGGTGTCTGAGGGCGTGGGTGTGTGGTCATGCGTGAGCACGTGTGCGCGCGCGCTCCTGCGCGGGTACTCGCGCGTATGTGTGTGTTTGTAAGTGTGTATGTGTGTGTGTGTGTGTGTGTGTGTGTGTGTGTGTGTGTGTTGTTGTTGTTGTTGTTGTTGGTAATGTAAAGCGCTTAGAGCCCTTATTTTTAGAGAATAGGCGCTATATAAATTAAAATTATTGTTATTATTATCATTATTATTTATAGAATACTTACAGGAACAAGATTCTGAAATCCTATTTTCAATAGCTTGCATAAGCAAACCATCTTGTCAGTGGACTTACTCCTGTAACAAATAAGTATACGAATCTACCAGGAACTTGGGCACAGTTACTGACATATTCTCTTGTTTATAAGACCCTATTTCTCACCTACCGTTAACTAGAATGGATTTAAGGGCTTTTTAGTGTCTCACGTCTCCACGATATTGCTTGAAATAGATAGTTTCTATTACTATCTGCTTATTCCTAGGGCTTTGCTCTGTCAGTTAACACTTGGTTGAATCCATTTGTCATTTTCTACCAAAAGTAGTGGGTGAATTGTCCTTCTTGGGGCCGTGAAAAATTGCTCAGATATGTTA